>APFE030799128.1:0-11376 GCA_000404065.3 Pinus taeda
TTAGGTTAGGCTAGGCTAGGCTAGAGTAGGCTCGAGTAGCCTAGGCTATGCTACAATAGGATAGATTAGTTTAGGTTAGGCTAGGTTAGTCTAGGCTAGAGTAGGTTAGGTTATGCTAGCTTAGCCCTAGCTAGAATAGGTTGGGCTAGAGTAGGTTAGGCTAAGCTAGGCTATGTTAGAGTACGCTAGGCTAGTGTAGGCTAGGGTAGGCTAGAGTAGTCTAGGCTTGGTTAGGCCAGTGTATGTTAGGATAGATTAAGTTAGGTTAAAGTAAGCTAGGGTAGGTTAGATTATGCTAGGCTAGGCTAGGTTAGGCTAGGCTAGGCTAGTCTAGGCTAATATAGAGTAGACTAAGGTGAAATAGAGTAACTTAGCGTAGGCTACTAAAGAATAGACTAAGGTAAGCTAGACTAGGGTAGGGTAGGATAGGCTAGGCAAGGCTAGGTCAGGCTAGGTTAGGTTAGGTTAGGATAGGTTAGGGCATATTAAGTAGGATAGGCTAGGCAAGGCTAGGTCAGGCTAGGTTAGGTTAGGTTAGGATAGGTTAGGGCATATTAAGTTAGGTTAGGTTAGGTTTGGCTAAGTTGGGCTAGGCTATCTTAGGTTAGGCTAAGCTAGGTTAGGCTAGGCTAACTTAGGTTAGGTTAGATTAGGTTAGGTTAGGCTAGGCTAGGCTAGGCTAGGATTTATTCGTTATCTCTCATGATCTAGGTTTGTCTAAAGTCTAGAATTGCAGCAAAGTTCCATGTCAATATTTGCATATTTGTACACAGTTTCATCTCAGCAAAAGAGCGTATACACGTAAGTTCCATTCTTTCAAGTAGCGTATACAAAAGAAAGGCTTGATGTTCAGAGATGAATGATCTATCAGATTAGTATTGCTGATTTATTGCTGTTGCTATTTTACTGTTGTCTGTCAATGAAGTATTCTGAGATCTGAATGTAAATCTAAATGCATAAGGAGGTTGATATTTGATTGATTGTATAAGTAAGAAGAAGTGTTTTACGTTGCCTGCCTGTGTAAAGTTTTGTAAGTTGACAATTGATGTTTAGTATATTGTTGGTTGATACAGTTTGTGATTTAGATATTTTATGATTTAGAATCTTTAGAGGTATACGTTGGTTGGATTGAAGGAAGTAGCATATACATGCAGGTTTTCTTAATTGAAGTAGCGTATATAGTCTGACACATGAATTTTTGAGGTTTCAATTGGTTCTGAATGTTGATGTAGGTTTCTGGGTTCAACACAGTGTTCTGATGATAGTGATATGATTGTTTCAGATTAATTGCATGTTGGTTGATGAAGTTTGAGTTTCTAAATTTCTGATGGGCTATTGATGAATCAAAGTCTTCATATGTTTTGATATGTGCCACGAGCATCCAGTCTGAACATTCATGAAACGTGGTCCGTGGTGGAAGAGTGGAGATTTTGTGTAGGCTAATGCCTACGTACTAGTAAACATATTGGCTAATATAAGAGCTACAGGGTTGTAGCTCCCTTCCAATAGACGCTGGAGAATGAGAGAAGGTTGCAGCCTTCTATAGGTAGAAGCCTATGTACTCGTATGAGTCTGCACTAGTACAAGATTGTAAATAGATTTTCTTATTATTAAAAGAAGACAAAGACGACAACAGCAGGTGGTTTTCACCCACATTGGGTTTCCACCTTAAATCTTGGTGTTCATGTGTGTTTCTTATATGTGATGGTTTGTTTTATTATTACTGCATATGGTTACTATTTATATGGTTAAAGTAGTACTCATGCACTAATTAAAGATCAACATATGATGAATTGACTGAATCATAAGTCTGTTGGATATACGTTGGTTGCCTTAAATATAGTTGCATGTACACGTGAGTTGCCCTCAATGAAGTAGTGTATATAAATTTGACTATGGAAATGAAAAATTTATAGATTTGATAATACTGATTCACCCCCTCCTCTTAGTATTATTTCCAACAATTGGTATTAGAACAGGGCCTTCAGAAGAAGCTTGATCACTTGAAGGAAGATCCATCAATATGAATAATCACAAAAGCATGGGATCCATCAGACCGCCAATCTTCGATGGGAACAAATTTGTTTATTGGAAAATAAGAACCACAACCTATCTACAATCTCTTGGAACAAATTTCTAGGAAATTGTGGAAGGAGGATATAATTTTCCAACAACAATTCCTACAAACACATTAGGTAAAAAGTAATATGGAACCAATGCAAAAGTTGTCAATACTTTATTGGGAAGTTTCTCACAATCAGAGTTTGTCAAAGTCATGCAACTCAAGTCAGCCAAAGAGATATGGGACAAAATCGTTCAGAGCTACGAAGGAGACTCTCAGGTAAAAAATTCTAAGCTTCAAACTCTCAGAATTCAGCATGAAACTCTTAAGATGCATAATGATGAGAGTATAGCTAGTTACTTCTTATTTATAGATGAGGTTGATAATTGTATGAAGAACCTGGGTGAAGAAATAAAGGAAGTTACCTTAGTTGGGAAAATTTTGAGATCCCTGTCTACTAAATTTGAATCAAAAGTGTCTACCATAGAAGAAAAACAAGATATGCAGAATATTGTTATGACACAGCTTCACGAAATCCTAACTGCTTTTGAGATGAGAAAAGGAGGTCCATCAGATATGAGAGAAGCCACATTTAAAGCTTCAGTAAAAGGAAAAGAGAAGGAAGAACACAATGAATCAGGACAACTTTCAGAAGAAGAAGATGAGGTAAATTTTATCAAAAAGCTTCAATGGGATTTTGGAAGGTTCAAAGGTAAGCTACCTTTCAAATGCTTTGCTTGTCGTAGAGTCAGTCATTATGCTGCCAGATGTCCTCTTAAAGATAAATATGAAAAAGGAAAGGAATATGCAAAAGGGAATAGGAAACAAGTTGTGAATAGGAGGAGTTACTATACTCATGAAGATAGCGATGGTTTATCTAATAGTGATGAAGATGAAACTAGATAAGATTACAGACTTCTCATGGCTTATGATGATTTTTGGGATAATTTAGAAGAGGATAGTGATGGTTTATCTAATACTGATGATTATAGACTTCTCATGGCTTATGACAATGATGATTTTGGGGATGCTTTAGAAGAGGAAAACTTTCATGAAGAAATATCTAAACTCAAAATCTGTTTAGATGAAAATAATATGATCATAGATACCTTGACATACCAACTTGCTGAAAAAGAAAAACACAGTGAAAAACTAGAATGTGAAATTGTGGGTCTAAGAAAGGATCTTGAGAAAACAAAATCTCTCAATCTTAGATTTGCTAAAGGATCATAAAATTTAAATGAAATTATCAAAGTCCAACATTCTCCTTTGATTAAGACAGGTCTTGGATATACTGAAGAAGCATCTCAATCGCAGAATTCGTCAACCTCCACCAAAAGTTATCTTGATGTAGCAAAGACCAATGAAGAATATGACAATCGTCAGCAAAAGCATAAACCTGATCACCGATAAATCATACTCAATTTGCTCCAAGGATGAATATCAATAGAAGCCACAACCAACCTCAGGCAAATCATACTCAATTTGCTCCAAAGATGAATATCAATAGAAACTACAAGCAATAGGTAAATAGATTTGATAGGCGCAGAGACTTCTTTAATGGGCAATGTTTTTAATGTCATAATTTTTGGCACAAACCTACTCAATGTGTTCCTTACAAACCATCATGACTAGAGAAGCATGAAATCAAAGGAATGTAACAAGAATCAAGAGAAGTTCCTATAATAACTTTTATCCTCTTGAAAATGAAATAGAATGATCAATCTATAACAACTTTGGTCATGAAGAATCTGAATGCAAGAGAAAATTTCAGTAAACACCTAAAAAGAAGCAAACACCATTAAATCCCCAGATATGGATAAGGAAATAATCTCAAACAGAAAGATGTGGTATAGCCTTGTATGCAGAAGGACAAGAAAATCAATGGTACATCGATAGTGGATGCTCCAAACACATGACAGGTGACAAAGAGAAACTTCACTCATATAATGCCTTAGAAAAATAAAAGAATGTCTCGTTTGGAAATGTCACTCCAACTATCATAAAAGGTAAAGGTTTTGTTTTCTTGAAAGAAAAGGTTAAACATGGAAATGTTAAGTATGTAGATGGTTTAAAGCATAACCTATTGAGTTTTAGTCAAATGTGTGATCAAGGAAATGAAGTGATGTTTCGATCAAACGGATGTGTTGGTCATGAGATTGATACAGGAGAGACTGTGATCAAAGGTACAAGAACTCCAAACAACTTATACATACTCAAAGGAGGACAAGAACAGTGCTATGTAAGCAAAAATGATGAAAGTTGGCTATGGCATAGAAGATTGGGGCATCTAAACTTTTCTCAAGTAAGAAAAGCATGTAGACTCAAGGTTGTTCGTGGTCTTCCAGATATCAGCATCCCAGAAAATACAATATGCAAACCATGTCAAAGCAGTAAGCAAACCAGAGTTCACTTCATGGAAAAAGAAGGGTCAGCTAATAAGCCTCTTGAACTTATCCATACTGATTTATGTGGACCAACAAGTTAAAAGTCACCTCGTGGAGAAGAATACATTATTTTGTTCATTGATGATTTTTCTACAATGTGTTGGATAAGTATTCTAAAGCATAAACATGAAGCATTTGAAAAGTTCCAAGCCTTCAAAGCTTTGCTTGATATTGAATCAGATCAAAAAGTCAAATGCCTCAGATCTAATCAAGGAGGGGAATTTATATCGGATGAATTCTTTGACTTTTGTGAACAACATGGAATAAAAAGGGAATTCTCCTCTGCGAGAACACCTCTGTGAAATGGTGTAGTAGAAAGGATGAATAGAATAGTTCAAAAAATGGCTCGAGCCATGCTAGATTAATCTAAAACTCCTGCAACCTTCTGGGGTGAAGCTACATTTGTTGCCGTGACTATTTTCAACAAAGCAAATGTTCGGGTAAATAGCACTCAAACTCCACATGAACTTTGGTATGGTAAGACTCCTACTGTAAAATACTTTAAAGTTTTTAGAAGAAAATTTTTTATCAAAAGGATTGATGAAAAACTTGGTAAGTTTGAACCCATAATAGATGAAGTTATTCTTCTTGGTTATTCTTCCATAAGTAAAGATATAAATGTTATAATAAAATACTTAGGAAATTTTTTGAAAGCATTGATGTTGTAGTTTATGAATCATGTAGAAATCCAAAACAAATAAAATCAACAGAAGATTATGACAATGAGGAAAATGGGGATTAATTTTCCACATCAAATCAAAATTATATTGAAGAAGAAACCAATGGAGCACCAGAAGAAGATATAATGGTAGAAGACAAGACTCTGTCTAGGTATGTTAAAAAAAATCATCCAGAAACTTAAATTTTAGGGGAAAAGGAGGCTAGTGTACAGACAAGAAGAACTATTATGGGGACCTCAAGCTATCTAGCATTACTATCCTCCACTGAACCTCAAAATTTAAATGAAGCATGGAAAGATGAATGTTGGGTCGAGGCCGTGGATGAAGAACTTGAGCAAATTGAAAAAAAATTACACTTGGGAATTAGTTCCTAGACCTCATGATAAAAATGTTATAGGAACTAAATGGATATTCAAGAAAAATCTGAATGAAAATGGAGACGTCATTAGAAACAAATCCATAATTGTTTGTAAAGGGTATGCTCAAGAGGAAGGTATATATTTTGAAGGAACTTTTGCACCTATTGCCAGACTTGAAGCCATAAGAATGTTTCTTGCTCTTTCTAGTTTTCGGAAATTCAAAGTGTACCAAATGGATGTAAAATTAGCCTTCCTTGATGGAGATTTAGAAGAAGTTGATATTAAATAGACAGAACGATTCATTCTTGGAAATGATGCAAAACTTGTATGTAGACTCAAAAAGGCTCTCTATGGTCTAAAATAGGCTCCAAGGGCTTGGTATTACCACCTTGACAAATATCTACACCAACAAGGTCTTACAAAAGGTTTTGTAGATAGAAATTTATATACAAAGATTGAAAATGATAAGTTGCTAATTATTATTCTTTATGTTGATGATACCATTTTTGGTAGAAAAGAAGAATCCATGAGTTAGAGTTTTGCTTCAGTAATGCATCAAGAATTTGAAATGTCCTTGCTTAGTGAACTTACCTATTTTCTTCATCTACAAGTTCAGCAAACTAAAGATGGTATTTTTCTGTCACAAACCAAATATCTGAAGAAGATCTTGAAAAAGTACGGAATGGAAGATTCTAAACGTATATGTACTCTAATGGTAACACGATGCAGTCTCAACTCAAATGATGAATCAGTAGCAGTACAACAGATCCATGATTGGCAGTCTGCTTTATCGAATAGGTACCTGACCTAACATTATGCATGCAGTAGGAATAGTTGGAAGCTTCCAAGAAAATCCAAAGGAATCACACGTTCAGGCAATCAAAGGAATTTTCAAATATCTTCAAGGAGCTCAGGACTTTGGACTATGGTATCCTAGAGATGCAGATCTCACTCTTCATGCATATACAAATGCAGATTGGATAGGAAGTGTTGATGATAGAAAAAGCACTAGTGGTGGTGCATTCTATATGGGTTCTAGTTTAGTGTCTTTGTTCAACAAGAAACAAAGTTCAATTTCTTTATCTACAGCTAAAGCAAAATATGTGGTTGTTGCATCTTGCTGCACACAACTACTTTCGATGATGAAAACTTTGCAAGACATTCATATCACATGTACTCCACCCATCTCCATTCTATGTGATATTACAAGTGCCATCAATATTTCAAGGAATCTAGTCATGCACTCGAAGACCAAGCACATACCCATCAAGTACCATTTTCTATGAGAACAAGTGCTTGAATGAAAGGTCAAATTGGAGTATGTCCCCTACAAAGAACAGGTTGCTGATATATTCACTAAACCACTGCCCAGAGAAACATTTGAATATCTCAGACAAGAAGCATACATGTTTTTCTGACAGAAAAATAGTGTGTCAGACTCTTATATGGGTTCTCTATCTAATGTTGAGGATTACCGTCTAACGATATGCTTTGTTCATCAATATTTATTTGACTGACAAATATGCCTTGATTAATGACTTGTTAAAAATGCACAGGTAGCACAGGTTCAGGGGGAGCATTAGCCTTCACACACATTTTGCATTATTGGCATTATGGTTGCTGATTCCAGCTATGGCTACAAATATTTATA
This sequence comes from Pinus taeda, assembly GCA_000404065.3. NCBI lineage: Eukaryota > Viridiplantae > Streptophyta > Pinopsida > Pinales > Pinaceae > Pinus > Pinus taeda. The sequence goes on from APFE030799128.1 coordinate 7,200, forward strand.
CTATTTGTTGCTTAAGTCATGTTTAAGTCTAGGGTGTGATATGGCTTCTCATACATTTGATTGAGTCTTATTGGACAATGATGTAATTTGTATCTCCACTTTGCATGGGATGGATGATGTAATATTTATTGTATTTCTATCATGTATAAACAATCGGTATATCCCCACTTGGTTGGGTGGATGAGTCAAATTTGGTATATCCCCACTTGATTGGGAGATTGATGTATGTATGAGTCACTGGTGATAGCAAGGTCACACTCACATAGTTGAGTTATAGAGTCATGTTATTCTTTTGGAAAATATTTTTTCAGACACTGCATGTGCTCAGGGGGAGCATGGTAGGTTAGTGCATCACATCATGTACAATGACATCAGAACATGCACAAAAAGGGAATTTAATTAGAGAATTCAACATGTGCCTAGGGGGAGCATGATCATTTTCAGTTGTTCAGATATGAAGAGTATCCTGGTTTTCCCTTTGCCCTTGATGTCAAAGGGGGAGAGAATTTTGGTATTGCTTGTTATCTATAATAGTTTCTACAGCTTGCAGAAATCAACACCATCATGGTTGCCATCAAGTCCAAAGGGGGAGATTGTTGGCATTATGATACAAGTGTTGTCCTTGATGGAAACTCACTCATAGGTCAATTTAGTTTTGGTAAAAGGAAACTCACAATAAAATAGGTATATTAAGGGGTTACAGGGCAATGGTAATCAAAACATCAGATCTAGCCTCAACCAATATCAAATCATTTAAGAATAAGTCATTTCAAGTCTTATGATCCTGATCAATACAGCAATATTCTTGACATGGTTAAAACCCGATTGTAATTTATACTTTATTATATATTTTTAAAATTCTATAATATTCTAAATTATTATTAAAATATATAAATATAATAATATTTGTTATCAAATTTTATGTATCATGGACCAATTGGGTCTTAACCACGTCAAGAATACTAGTGTATTGATCCGTGATTTATTTGTGAGCGGTTTCCTTTGGTGTTCTATCTGAGGAACTTACCCTGTAAATTCCTACATGTGGGGGACTTTTGCATATAAAAAGCTCTCTTTTGGCCTTAAGAATGTTTGGGCTACTTTCCAACGAGTGATGTCTTATGCTTTTCATGACATTAAAACCATGATTCAGCCTTATTTGGATGATCTTCCTACTCATTCACATAAGCACCATGAGCATCCTGATCACCTTCGACAAATCTTTCTTCATTGTAGACACTATAACATTTGGCTTAATCCGCATAAGTGTGTCTTTTGCGTTGAGTCCGACCGACTTCTCGGTTTTGTTGTTTCGAAGGATGGTATTCATCTTGATCCTCTTAAAGTTGAGGCTAATGTTAATTTACCCCCTCCCTCTTCGTTGCATCAATTACAGAGTCTGCAAGGGAAAGAAAATTTCCTTCATGACTTTGTTCCTAACTATGCTAAGCTAGCTTCAAGGTTCACCCGATTGCTCAATCAAGGAACTCCTTTTCGTTGGGATGAGGCTGCCCAAAAATATTTTGATGGCTTGAGAGATGTCCTCTTTAATCCTCCTTTATTGCAACCTCCAAACTATCATCGTGATTATTTCCTCTTTCTGGCTACAGCTTCTAACATATTGCTATGGTATTGGTGTAAGACGATGACGAAGGTCATGAACATGTCATTTATTGCCTTAGTTGCAATCTCCTCGATACTGAGACTTGTTATGCTCATGTTGAGAAATTGGATTTGGCTGATGTTCAGACTATTCAATGCTTTCGGCATTATATTCTCCTCTGCATTACAACCTTGATTTCCAATTGCGACCCCATGACTTATATTCTGACTCGTTAGTTGCTTGGGGGAAAATATTCCAAGTGGATTGTCATCCTCTAGGAATTCGATTTGGTTTTCACTACTGCAAAATCGAAGAAATCACTTGTATTTGCTGAGTTGATCTTCTCTTTTCCTTTTGCTTCTATACTTATTGGTACTAATGAGAAGCTTCCTAATGAGACTCTCTTTCTGATTACCACTCTTGATGCTTGGTACGGTGATATCACCATGTATCTCCAAAATTCTACCTTTCGGTCTGCTTCATCCAAGGATGATTGCCAACACATTCGGCATCAATCCCAACCTTACCACATGATTGGGGATACTTTATACTGCATTAGTGTTGATTCGGTTCTTCATCGATGTTTAACTCTTGATGAGGATGAAAGAATCTTAAATGACTATCATTTAGGTGAATGTGGTGGTCATTTGTCTGGCTACGACACTACTCAAAAGATCCTCTGTGATGGCTATTTCTTGCCCTCCATTTTTAAATATTCCATTCATGTTGTCCACAAATGCCATGAGTGCCAGATTTATCAGCAAAAAATGAAGCCCCCACCTGCTATCCTTCACCTCGTTATTAACATTGGTCCCTTTGCCAAATGGGGCATTTATTTGATGACATGTAACCCTTGTTCAGCCAGGGGGCATGGTAATATTATCATTTCTGTGGATTACTTCACCAAATGGGCTGAAGTGATGCCTACATATCTAGCTAACAGTAAAAGAACGACGCAATTTCTCTTCAATCATGTTATTTTGAGGTTGGGAGTGCCTCAAACCATTGTCATTGACCATGGCTCCCATTTTTGCAATTATATGATGATTGAGCTGACTTCTAAATTGGGCTTATGTCACGACATCTCAACTGCATATTACACTTAGGCCAACGACCAAGTTGAAACAGCGAACTGTTTTAGTTACTATGCTTTAGCGCACCACTGGGATGCACAAATCCAATTGGCATATCATGTTTTTTCTAGCTCTATGGGCCTACGGAACATGGACTAAAGACGCAATTGGATTCACACCTTTTCATCTCATCTATGGTCTAGAAATTCCCTCACTCAAATTTGTTGTCGAAATACTCCATAAAACCTTGCCTCAAGAAGAGGATCTCCTATATCTAGAATGGCTAGATGAAACATGTCGTCTCACTACTTTAGTTATTGAAGCACAGAAAAAGCGAGTTAAATCCCATTTTCATCAGTCGATCTCTCCTCGTGCTTTCTCTGAGGGTGATTTGGTCTTGCCATATGACCAAGCTAACGATAAGTTAGGGGCAGGAAAATTTGAACCCATGTGGCATGGGCCCTATATTGTCAAGAGTGTATTACAAAAAGGGGCCTATGAGCGAATTGATTATGATGGTAACCCTTCGAGCAAGCCCCGCAATGGGATGCACCTCAAAAAGTATTATGTGTGAGTCATCTTGCATGGTTACTTATGTACATAAGTGTGTTATTCATTTTTGTGCAATTTGGTTTGGTGTGTTTTTTTTAACCAGCTTACCTGCTTATTATGTCTTCACCTGCTTTGCAAATATGTGTGACTCCTTATGTTAGTTTCATTGATGGTTCTTACTATAGTACCCAAAATTTATCATCCATGGCATGGGCTAGTTATGACCCTCATGGTGATTTGATTGATCTTTAAGGTATTTGCTTGGTTCAAACAACTAATAACATTTCTGAATATAGCACAGCTCTCGAACTCTTGTTAGAATCCATTGCTCTTGACATTCGAGAAATGGTTGTAAACCTTGATTCACAACTTCTTGTTGTTTAGCTGAATGGGAAATATTCTATCAGAAACCCTCAGTTACTGAGAATGTATTTTGGTATTCGTCTCTTGGAAAGAAATTCTGATTTTATAACATATCATCACATTCCTAGGCATATGAATACATTAATAGATGCATTGGCTAATTATGTTTTAGACAGACATTTACGCAATATGTGAAAACATTGTATCATTTTAAATAGGAAATATAACACATATATGTTGATTATGTTTGAGTGTAATACATCAAAATCAAAAAAATAATATATGTGTTCCAAGTACATCCATGGCTCACAGGCCTCAAAACTGTAAATGTTAAATATGGACTACTTTGTGTGATTCTCGTGACAACATGTTATTGTTCATACTATGCGAGTCAATAATCGATGGACCTGATCCGACACTCCCACTGTGTGCCGCTAAAAATGGCAAGGAATGTCCTCGATCTGTGCATACTCTGGAATCCCTCTGGTCAGGCCCTCTAGATTTTGAGAAATCTCCTCTTCGTTGTCAACTCCTTCCTAGTAAGTAGTGACCTTGAATTGCCAAGCCACATATCTAGCTATAGGGG
>APFE030799160.1:2514-14829 GCA_000404065.3 Pinus taeda
ACGTGTGCGCGCTTTATTGCCTTGAAGTGTGTGCACTGGGGGTACGCACCTCATGAATGGGTAACCTGCATGTCTGGACGCGGTCCCTGCACAGCGTACCTGCGGGTACGCCTCTTCTGAACTGTTCTCCTGCGTACTTCTTAATTTTCATCATATTGAGATCCCTTGCCATGGGTGTTGCCATCAAGTACAACATCTGTAACCTACAACCATACCAGAAACATAATGCCAAAAAATTAAGGATCTCATGGATATATATAACCCAGAACTTTCAAAAGACCAACAAACACAAATTACACACCAAAATTTGAATGCAAGTCACTCGGCATAATTCAAGAAGCATACCCTTATTATTCAAAGTGAATTATATGGAAACAAATAATTCCACCAGATCAGTATGAGCCCGCTATAGTCTTATTTGAAACATTTAAAGACAATGATTCATATCATAATGTTATTCTGAAATTAATAGGCATGCTGCTCAAGCATAATAAAGGAAACATTACACCAACCTGCAAATTACACAACCCTTCAGATGTGAGAGTGAAAAACCAACTACAATCCTCCAATCTATTAAATAAATTCACAAAGGGGAGGGAAATTAGTGAGAGGACAATAAGATGGATTGCGGGGGCCTCCCAACCAGCTTGTTGCCTCTTGAGATGAATCAAATTACAAAATCACAATTGAATGATTAAAAAGTAAAACCTAAAACAAAATTCATACGTATTGAAAAGGTAGCTTAACCTTCTACATTGTGAGTTGAATGCTCAAGATCCAACACCTAAAATAACTTCCTCATTTCTTAAACCAACAAAATAAAATTATGATAACATCATTGGCTAGGCATAAGCCCATAACTTGGTTTATATATGTCAATACATTTGTTTACTGTCAAAATGATCCACTAGATACAAAATAAAATAAGTAAAATATCAAAACAACCTTCCATCGATTGATGTATGGTACAACTGCTAACCAATCATAGATTTGTTGCATGTATAAATCTATTCCTTATGCTAATTTTTCATTTTCTTCAAATCTAGGCATAATTTTAGAATTATGGAGAATTGTGTTTTTTCACAAATCTGCATCAAAGAACCCTTTAGATATCCCAAACCATGGTGAACTTTTCATTTCCCATGCTTTACTGACTTTCCTATATTGGGATGAAAACCCATGTTCACGAATTTTAATATTCACCCTCGTTTGCATGCAAATTGAGGAGGAAGTTAGCAGTTTGAAAATTCGTACAAATTTGGGGTTGAAGCATTAATTAATTTCTAAACATTCATTCGTAGGATATGAGTGTGTTTTCACTAATGTGGGAGCATGGAAACAACATTATGAACACAAACCAAGTGTTTTTTTCCTCCGAAAATAATTTTAATATGTCGATGCAAAAATTAGTGCATAAACAGGTCAATGAAAGATAAGCATGCCTTTGATTGTCAGACTAGCTTTGAAATGATATTCAACAAATGTTCATATGCCAACTAGCCACTAGCCCTTGTAGTAGATTCCAACAATTAAAGTTGCCTACGTATCCATTTCTCTAGTGCATGATCTCTATGCGGTGCAAGAACTACATGACCTTTGGAAAACATGCATAAGCAGAGGAATTTTGATAAAAATAAGAAATTATCTTGCTAAATTTGAATATATAAGAAATTGAGTCAAATATTCAATATTGCATCAAAATAAAGGTGAAACTACACGATAAAAATTTCAAAGTTGGTAAAACAAGGGAATAAGAAGGGTATCAAAGGTGTAAAAAGATGCATTGAATTCAACAATTTTGGGATGCCACATCTCCCCCATGCCAATCATCTTGTACATCCTCATGCAAGTGAGTTAGCTATTGTAATGTCAATCCCTTTGATAAAAAACCAAAATTAAAACATAGGTGATCCTGCACCCACAATAATGTTCCTCCATCTCTGTGTAAATAAAAATTCCTTTACTCAAGAGATGCATGTTGGTTTGTTTCTATAGTATATTCTTTATTCATTATGATTGATCTAATAGTATATTTGATTTCAAGGCTGGCATAAGAATACTAACAATATTTTTACTGCAAGAATAATGTTATCATTAATTGAAATAACCAACAATCAAAATTTCCATAAGGAATCTTAGGAGAAACCCTAATCAGTAGTTTTTCACCTCAATATCCTCATTACAAATAAAAGTTACATAATTTCAAATTCATGGCGTCAAAGATAGACAAAAACATATAAAAATAAAGATAACAAAATTATATCTTCCCAAGGTGACCATGTTATGCAACGAACTCACAAAATAGAGAAAAGATAGATCAACGACTTGAGAAATATACTTTTTGAGGGGGAAACCTACTTTACATTACATAAATGAAAAATTATTGGATGATACAAATGATAAGACCTCCTTGGTATATAAAGGGGTCTAAGCATTCACAATATGATTAGAGCATACATAACAATAACAATGTAAGGGGTAAACAATAACAACAATGGGCTTCTATGGGGAAAATCAATAACAACATGGGGGATATGTGGGAAACAAATAACAATAGCGGGCTACACTAACAATAAAAATAAGGGGAATACACTAGTATTATAGGGACCTAACATGCCCCTCTCTTTGAAAAAATTGTTGTCCTCAATGCTTGAGTAGTTATGGATGCTTTTGTATAAAATTATCATCCTCCCATGTGGAATCATTAGTGGGTAAGTTCTTCCACTTAATGAGATACTCTGAAATTAATCAATTCCATAGTTGTCGATTTCTTATTTCTATGACACCTTCAGGCTGAAATATGCTTTTTCCTTATTCGTTAATTTATGGAAACAATGTTTGAACTCGGATCTTGTCACTGATAACCCTCTTTAAGCATGAAACATGGAAAACTTGTTGTACTCAGGAAGATGCAGGAAGCTCCAATTTGTATTCCATAGTACCGATATTTTGAAACACGTTGTAAGGACCATAATACTTGGGTGATAATTTATTATCCTTCTGAGCTTACTTAAGGTAAATTTGTTTGTATGGTTGTAGTCGTAAAAATACCCAGTTTCCTACATAAAAAATTATTTCACTACGATCCTCAACTGCCTGTTGTTTCATTCGATTTTGGACTAAAGTGAGGCTATCCTTTAAAATTTCAAGAACTTGTTGTTGATGCTCGATGTGTTCTTCCACTTCTTGAAACTTATAATTTTCTCTTACACATGATGTGATTGATGGTGGATGATATCCATAAAGTTCCATAAATGGGGTCATTTTTGCTGCAGTATGGAAGGAAGTGTTATACCACCATTTAGCTAGAGGTAACCACTTGACCCCTTGTGGTTGCTTATCAGATAGAAAGCAATGAAGATATGCTTCCAAACATTTGTTCACTATCTCAATTTTCATGTTAGATTGAGGATGATAAGATGAGCTATGAGCTAATTCAGTACCAAGAGAAGATAATAATTTTCTTCAAAAATTTCGAGTGAAAATGGGATATTTGTCACTTACAATAATCTTTGGGTTTTCGTGTATCTTTTGAATTGTTTCCATAAATGAAATAGCAATTGTAATGACTTTAAAAGGATGAGATAATGCTATAAAAGGGTGCAAGATTGATAATTCTATCAACTACCACCATGATGACACTCTTTCCTTCAGACTTGGTTAAACCTATGATAAAATCCATTGAGACATCCTCCCAACGTTGACTTGGAATGGATAATGGTTGTAACAGACCCGAGGTCTTAATTGTATCAGCTTTATTTGTTGGAAAACCAAACATTTTGTCAAAAAATTTTGAATATCAAATTTAAATCCATCCTAGAAAAATTCCTTCTTGACCCTATGGTAAGTTCTTAAAATTCCCAAGTGCCCTCCTAAGGGGAGACGTGTGCAATTCCAAGAGAATATTTTTCTTGAGTTGGGAATTATTACAAAGATCGCTTAGATCTTTGTACCATAATGAGTCATTTTTCCAGCGAAATGTATTATATGTACTAGGATCTTGCTACAAATTTTAAATGGGTATCCACACCTCTTCATCATTCTTCCATGATCCCTTGCTTTAGTTATCCAATCAGGTTGTATAATAGAAATTGTACAAAGAAATGCTTCCACATCCTCATCCTTTCTTGAGAGTGTAGTTGCAATAGTATTTTTCTTCCCTTTTTTGTAGATGATTTTAAAGTCATAACCCAAAATCTTTGTGACCCATTTTTGTTGCCCTTCTGAAGATAATATTTGTTCTAAAAAGTATTTAAGACTATCATGATCTTTTTTTACCGTGAAGAATCTTCCCATTAGGTAAGGTCGCCATTTCTTTATTACATGTAGTATTGACAACATTTTCTTTTCATAAATAGGCTTGTGTAAATACTTTCCTTTGATTGGATGACTTTCAAAAGAAATGTGTCTTCCTTATTGCACTAAAACAACACACATTCCATTTCTTGAGCCATCACATTCCAAAATAAATGTTTTTGTGAAGTTTGGTGTAGCTAAGACTAGTGCTTGGTGCATTACCTCTTTAAGATGTTCAAAAGCCTTAGTTTCTTCTCGAGTCCAAGAAAATGCATCTTTCTTTAGTAATGTTATTAGAAGTGATTCTATTCTCCCATAACTCATAACAAACTTGTGATATTACCCTGTCAACTCAAGAAATCCTTGAAGATTCTTTATGGTTGTGGTGATTTTCCATTCCTTAATGGCTTTAATTTTGTTAGGGTATACCTTAACACCCTAATGAGATACAATATGACCCAAATATTCCACCTCCCGTTATCCAAAGAAACATTTGGGGGTTTTTTCATCTAATTGTTTCTCCTCCAATAATTTGAGCACCTTGTCAACATGTTCAACACGATCCTTCCAAGACTTGTTATAGATTATTACATCATCAAAAAGTACTAACACAAATTTTCTAAGGAAGGGTTTGAAAATGGAATTCATCAAACCTTGAAATGTGGAAGGTGCATTAGCAAGGAAAAAAGGCATGACACAGAGTTCATAATGACCCTCATGAGTTATGAATGTTGTTTTCGGAATGTCTCCAGTATTCATTCTAATTTGATGATATCCTTAACAAAGATCGAACTTGGTGAAGTAAATTTCTCCATGTAATTCATCCATAAATTCATCAATGACAAGAATGGGAAATTTATCTTTGACAGTGATCTTGTTGATCTCCCTATAATAAGGACACATACACCATGATCCATCCTTCTTGTATGGTCAATTTAGTGTGTCCTAAATTGCTAATTTAATTGGTAATCCGATATTCATAAGCTGATGAAGTGTGGCGCACCATATGTGCAAGATAACCTATTTCTTAATTTTTGTCATTTTTTATTTTTGTTTTGTTTTGGGGGTTTTTATATTTTTTTGTCTCCCAATGTGAATGGAAATCCTATTTTGTACTCTAGAAGGCAAGTATGGATATAAATTTTTAAGGCAATTATGTCATCTATAATGATTTCCATAACTTTAACACTTCAGAGAGTCTTAGAGCATACTAATGAGGAAATTAATACTTGAACAAAAATGAAAATGTGTTGCTACTCAAGTCAAACAAGAAATGAACTATTGATCATGAAACCATTATCCCTATTGTTGTCTAAATACAGAAAAATGAATTAAGCTACTACACTCGAACAAATAAAAAATTGCAATCTAATAAAATTAAAATCAATTCACATCATTCATAGTTCGATACCTTGCCAGGTAGTCTAAGCTATGGCTTTCGGAGATAATGTCAATGATATGAGCAAGTTGATATCTAATTGCAGAAAAGTAAAACTAAAATCAAATCACATCAATCATAGCCTGATACCTCGCCAGGTAGTCTAAGCTATGGCTTTCGGAGATAACATCAATGACATGAGCAATCTGATATCTAATTGCAGAAAACAAAACTAAAATCAAATCACATTAATCATAGTCTGATACCTCGCCAGGTAGTCTAAGCTATGGTTTTCAGAGATAACATCAATGACATGAGCAATTTGATATCTAATTGAAAAAAAGTAAAACTAAAATCAAATCACATTAATCATAGTTTGATACCTCGCCAGGTAGTCTAAGCTATGGCTTTCGGAGATAACATTAATGACATGATAAATCTGATATCTAACTAACTACTAAAGCAAATTAACAAGGCTGAAATTAAAGCATAAATGGAATTAAGAAAACTAAGGAAAGTAAAGTCAGCAGAGAAGCTAATTCCATGTCACTAGTTATTGCAAAAACTGTATGAAAATACCCGGGCCTACTCTATCCTGAAACACACACACACACTGATCAGTGTTAACACCAATATAAAAAGCTTGTAAAATCATGAACAGAAACGAAATGTTAATACCATGGATGAAATATATGCACAAGTGGATAATTTTTGGAATATATGCAAATGAAATGAGAAAAAAATGCATAAACTTTACAACAATAAGAAAACAAAACCTCAGTGTGCAGGGGCCCTCTGCACAGCCTCGGTGAACAGGCTATTAGTCAAGAATTATGCTCACGAAATCATATAGAAACAAAGTCTTCTCTTATATTTCAAAACAACGTTACCACAGTGGGACTACTGTCACAACATAGCAACTTTAACAACAAAATTACATTTACAAAGACTAACTCTATGCGTATAGAAACAAATTATTTATAAAAAAAACTTCATAATTGTTTTCCTGTGAAACTACGTCAACAAAAGACACGTAAAAGACAGCGTCCACGGATTTAGCATGATGGTTGCCGAGATTATTAAATCTATCAAAAGCAGCTATTGGATTCACATCATGGAGCAGCCTACAGGTTTCAACATGACCCCAGGGATCTAGAAACAGCCATGAATCCTTCACGTGGTTGAAAACAGAGTCTAGCTACCGTAGGACTCGTTCAGTAGACCATCCTTTGACCACCATTGACCACGACTTTCCTTGATGAATCTGGCTAGACCAATAGGAAATGATCCATGTCCAGGTCATTTCTAACTTTCCCACATGTCTGGTTTTGCTGAATGACACCTACAACCTGGAGTTTAACAAAAACAACTGCGGAAAGTTGAACTAGCTGCGGAAATTGGCTGCATTCCACAGCTCATAAGCAAGATCTAATTCAAACAGTAAACACAAAACATAGTTAAAAAACCACTTTAAATGCTCTTTTAAGATGAATATGCAATGATTTTGATAGCTTATGAGGTCCAGATGGGTGGAAAAAGTTTAGGAAAATGTGTAGGTGATATGTAGTTTTAGGGCTCAACATACCCCCATTGTGAAGGTGTTGCATGTCCCCATGCAACCAAAAATTTTACCATCCTTCTTTCAGTCCATGTGTTCTGGTACCTCTGCTAGCACATCCAACCCTCTTCTCTTCTTTCTTGGTATTGCGAACAACCTGGGTTTCCTCATTAAGCACTTGAATTTGAGGTTGATAAGAGCTCTACTCAACCTCTTGCTTTTTTTCTTCAACTTCCTATTCTTCTTCTGTGCCATCCCAAGATGCAACATGGCATTGTCGTGAATGATCTTATCCAATCTACTTTTCTCCTTTAATTTTTCATTCTCTTTGTTGATGTGTCTATTTGAGACCTCTAGTTCAAAAATTTCATGTTTCAGTGATTGGATTAGGGCTTCCTGTGCTACCTTAGGCTAGGTAGATGAAGTGCTTAGGTCTGTGGCAGTCTTCTCCAACAACTCGATATAATCATACATTTTCTGTTGGTTTGGGTCTATCTCAGGTGTAGTCTTCCTTGGGCTGACCCCAAAATCTGGTTGAGAAGGACTGATCTCAAAATCTAGCCGAGAGGGACTCGTGTTAAAATCTGGCTGAGAACTAGGAGTATGGTGTGGGCTACTGCCAAGAGAGATTGTTGAAGTCTGTTCCAGTGTTTCCCCTCCTAAATCAATGAAATGGGGCCCTTTTGTTTGTACTATCCTTAATTTCCCTTTAAGCCTAGAGTTCCTCCTTAAATTTTGTGAGCTAGTGTCTTCTTTCCCCACACTCTATTTTCCTTTCCCTTTCTTCTTTGCTATAGCCAATTGTTCCTGAAGATAAAATAATCTTTTAGATAGTATTTCATGGTCCTCTTTTGAAGAAGGTTCTGGGGTTTGATAGATAGCCTCAATGTTTCTCTTCCCCTTTAATTTTCTTTGCTTCCTATCCTCAGTTCTTTCCTTCTTTCTTTCAGACAATTTTTCTTCTTGATTAATTTCTTTGGTCATGTTAGTAGGAGTGTCTTGAATTCTTACACTAGTTTTCTTCCTCCTAATCTTCCTTGTTGAGCTGCCCTCTGGTGTTTCAGGGGGATCTTGAAAGAAATTTCTCACCAAAAACTATTCCCAGGTTTCCTTCTTTTCCTTTAACGTTTTTTCAATTAAAATTTTCGCAAGCCCGTGATGGTACAAGTGCGGTTCTACATCCTCCAAATTCTTTTGGATAGTTACAAACATCTTTTCAAACTATTCAATAAAAAGTAAGGAAGATTGAGGGTTTGATTTTCTAAGAAATTCATCAGCAACCGGGTGTGATACATATACATGGACCCGAAACGTCCTTCACAGGTAATGAACTTTTGGATAATCAATAATAAATTGGCCCACTTTTCTTCTAAAGCATAGTCAGGGATTCCTCATTTGAAAATAGTTATACCGATACTTGGATTGCGTAGGATAACCCTCCAAGCCTTCTCATCAAAGCTCTTGTTTTTGAACCACCATTCTCCCTCCTGTGGGAGTTCCATAGCGGCTGCTATAGATGCCTCGGTGACTGAAAACTTAAGGTCTCCAACCTCAACCTCCATACCATTAAAAGACCTCGCAAAAGTATTTGTAATTTCCTTATTGTAATCTTTGAATTTTTGAATGAACTATAGCGACCATGCCTTCTTTAGTATGTTTTTCAATTTCGGATACCCCTCCATGAACTTGGGCCCTTCCAGTTCTGCTCTCAACAAAAGACCCATTCCTTTCCTCCTGCCTTAAAATACGTCTGCGTGAATAATGGATGAATGGAGGTAAAATGGCTGTGTTAGTGGGGAATGGACACGGTTTTATGGAGAAAATTCAAGTGATTGCAAATGGAGAAACAGAGAACAGGCAGCGGGAATTAATTCACGGAGCGGAGTAGAGGCTTATGTGAACAGGGTAGAAATGAAAATGTCACTTCAATAGAACAGTAGGGTAGTGAAGCGAGCCCGACAGAGTTCTAAACTGAACAACTGTGGAGTAGACGTTATCATGCGCACAAAATGGCCATGGAATTTGTGTGGCGAAGAAGAGCCATGATCAAATCAACTACATCCCCATAATTACAAGTAGAGTGGCAAAGCACACCCAATCATTAGTTAAATATGGAGGCTGATCATGAGGCCGTTTGAAAATAAATGCAAGGTTTGTGGAGGAATCATATCAAGGTCATGGAGCGGTGATGGAAGCTACCAATGCCAATCATTGCATATAATGGAGCTGTGGTTTCATAACTATATAAAAATGTGCTCTGAATGCTATTTGAAATAAATCTTACTCATACCTTGGAATTTTTGCCACTTTTTGCCCATTAACCTTTGATCAGCTGCTCCCGTTGATGCTTTTAGGTGCCTCATATCTTCAAAATGGGTCCTTTGTCATACCTGCATTTGATTCTTTTTATTATTGGGCTAACATCTAACTGTCATTGTTGAATAACAGAGTGCTGGCTGCGAAATCAACAACTGGCCGCGGAATAAGTTTCTAGCTGCGGAAACTGATACAATAAACATTTCACTGAATGGAGATGGATGAATGATGACTAAATGAATGAAAACAAACTAGTCATGTGGAAAGATTTTTATTGGCGGAATGAAATGAAATGAAGTGAAATGGAGTGAAGTGAAGTGAAAGAGAGATTTTTTTGGAAAATATAGGGCGTCAGAAGGTTCTGATTTTCACCCTGTATTTTCTGTATAAGACTGCCAATTAGTGATTAGTTTTCAGGCTTATACAAATTATTATTATTATTATTATTATTATTATTATATTATTTAAGAAATAGAAAAAGAACAAGGACTAGGATGGTGGAGAAGAAGGATTCTTCTTCACCAGCCTTATTGCATAATTATCCTGAAAGATTTTGACAAATTCCTCCTATGAGAGTGTCTTATGATAGATCTTTAATCAATGACCATTCACAATAATAGGATTTTGATATTCATCAATGGTTTTGATTCTTACTGCTCCATTGCTAAAGACTTTGTCGATCTCATATGGCCCAAGCCAATGAGTATGAAATTTACCTTTGAAATCCTTGAACTTGGAATCAAATAGAAATGCCCAGTCTCCTTCTTGAAACATTTTATCTTTGATGTATTTTTCATGCCACTTAGCTCTTTGATATTTAACTAGATCAGTTCTTAGGATTGCCTCTTGTCTGATCTCATCTAGTTCATTTAACTACTTCATTCTATGCTTTTGGGCTTCTGATAGATCCATTCCCAATTGAATTGCCATCTTGAAAATTTTAACTTGGAACTTAATGTGGAGCAGGACTTATTTCCCATAAACAAGTTCATAGGGAGAATGTCCTGTTGTATTCCTCCATGTAGTTCTGTAGGCCCATAAGGCTTCAGGAAGCCTTTCTGCCCAGTCTCTTCTGTGTAGATGAACAGTCTTGGTAATGATGCCTTCAAGAACTTTGTTTGTAGACTCCACTTGACCATTTGCTTGTGGATGAAGGAGTAGATTTTCTATTCTTCACTTCGTATTCTTCCATCAGCTTCTCCACCAGGTTGGATGTGAATTGACTTCCCTAATCTGTCACAATTTCTCTTGGAACACCAAAGCAAGTAAAAATATCCTCATAAAGAAAATTAATAACTGAATGCTCAGTAGCAGAAAATAATGCTTTGGCTTCTACCCATTTAGTGACATAATCAGTACATACCAATATATAATTTCTTTGCTTAGATGGTGGGTTAATAGGTCCAGTGAAATCTAAAGCCCATTTTTCAAAGGGTTCGATGAGTACCTATGGCTATAATGGCATTTCATTTGAAAGGGTAGGTTTCCCTACACTTTGGCAGTTGTCACACCTTTTGACATATTTTTTTGCATCTTTGAAGAGGAATGGCCAATAATATCCCAAAGAGAGGATTTAATAGGATGTCCTTTTGTCAGCAAAGTGTCCACCGCATGGTTCATCATGGCATGCTTTGAGGATATTAGGCATTTCATCTTCCTTAACACATCTTCTAATCACAATATTTGGCCCTGTTTTAAACAATTCGTTAGAAATCCATGAATATTTTGAACTCCCCTAAATAATATTTCTTCTTTCACCAGGAAATAAATGTGGAGGCAGTTTCCCTGTAACTAAATAGTTAGCTATATCTGCATACCAAGGGGTATTAGTAGTTACTGCAAATAAATATTCATTAGGAAACTTGTCCTCTATAGGAGAATCTTCTTTAGTATTCTGAATTCTAAACAAGAAATCAGCTACTGTATTTTGTTTCCCTTGTCTATCCAACATAGTAATATTAAACTCCTGTAAAAGTAAGAGCCACCTTGTAACTCTGTCATTAGTAATAGGTTTGTTCATTAGATATCTAATTGCAGAATGATCAGTATGAATAAAAGTTTCATAGCTTGTTATATAATGTCTGAATTTATTGATTGCATGAACAACAGCTAAGAACTCTTTTTCAGTCACAGTATAGTTCAACTCAGTGGGAGTTAAGTTTTTAATGGTACAGTAAATGGCATAAGGAACTAGATATTTTTGTCCCAACACAGCCCCTAGAGCTGTATCTGAAGCATCTGTAGAAATATGGAAAGGAAGTTTCCAATTTGGTCCTCTCAAGATCGGTGCTTCAGATATTCTTGTTTTCAAAGTTTCAAATGATTATTGGCAATTAGGATCCCATTTGAACTCATAGTCTTTTGTAAGCAGTTTGAAGAGTGGAGATGCTATTTTGGTAAAGTTTTTTTATAAATCTTCTATAGTATCCAATAAATCCTAGAAAACTTCTAACATCTTTTTGACAATTTGGAATAGGAAACTTGGAGATGACTTCAACTTTTGATCTATCAACTTTAATCCCATCCCTTGAAATATGATGTCCCAAAAAAATACCTTCAATAAACATCATAAAGCATTTTTCATGACTTAATGAAAGGTTTGTTTCTTTACATCTTATAAGGACTTTTTCCAAATTTTCTAATGCCTCTTCAAATGAGTTACCATAAACTGTAAAATCATCCATATATACCTCTACACACTCATGGATTAGATCAGAAAAAATTCCTAGTACTGCTCTTTGGAATGTTACGAGTGCATTACATAATC
>APFE030799162.1:0-46443 GCA_000404065.3 Pinus taeda
CATGACTCAATCATTAATATACAGATAGTTTGGGTTTTTAGCGAGATTCTTTCCCCGGGATACATACTGTGTTAATGTGTGAATGCTCTTGATGTTTTATTATTATTGATGCTGCTATATTGATGATGAATGTAGAGGAGCTTATGTATTGTGTATGTTTTCCGAAATAGTACATGATCAGGATAATCTCTGTTGAATATGTGTTAAATTATTCAAAATTTCTACAGTCTTCAGATTCCCAAAACTAGGACCTTTTTCTTTGATTTTCTTACTTTTTATACATCATGGGACAGTTGGTAACTACCAAAAAACTGTTGAATTACTTAACTACTTTCTAACTGACTAAAGTAAAAAGTAATTTTAAAATATTACATTAGAGGGTAAAAGACACCTCACTTTTCTTAGGAAATAAAATAACATAAAACGAAATGGAATTAAATTTTGATTGGTTGTTGCTGGTCACTATTCATATTGGTGGCTTGAGTAGATGGCCCTGCTAGTGCATCTTTTGTCTGTTCTATCATCCATTCTTTGCATTTTCTCCACAATGGTATATCCGACTTTGTTGCTTCTTCCAATTTGTTGAGTGCCATTCTGAATGTTGTGATCCTACTATAAGTAGGCTTGTCTGTAAACAAAGTCTTCACTATCCATAGAAGTTTAAACTCCTTATTAAGATAATTCACAATAGTTGCTCCCTTTGGTATTGCTGTTTTCTCATGGGTGCTGTCAATCTTACATTTTTGCTTCAACTAGCAAAGTCTCATATGATTTCCATGGCAACAAGTTTCCTTATAAATCCCAGCAAGAGGGGAGCCCAACTCTAACTCTTTTATCAAATAGGTTATTGAACCTGGAAACTGCTTCTTTTATTTCATTCATCTTCTTCTCAACAATTTTTCTGTAAATATTTTTGATAATCATCGTATTAAAATCCATTGCACACAACGTTATGTCCATAATGTTATCTTCCTTTAGCTCTGAAGCAGACTTAGAGTTAATAAAATCTATCATTATTTTTGCGAACTTGGATCTCTCTAACAATTTCTGTTTATTTTTCATAACCAAACTTTCCATGTCTCTGACAATTGTTTTCTCATCAGACACAATGACAAGGAATTCCCACATGTTCTTGATAACTTGAATAATCTCATCCCAGATATTTTCCCTAGCCTGGATTAAAGACATATTACCTTTCATTTTCTTCTTCAACCTTTTAATATCCTCTTCAGCGCTTTGAAAGTCTTCTCTGTATTTCTTTTCATTTTCCTTCTCCATTCTAGCTTCCTCTTCACTCAAGTTTAAGAGTTTAAAAACTGTCTCCATGTCCCTTTGTGCTTTCTTTAAATCATGCTCAGCCATCTTTAACTTTGTCCCCAACTAAAATATCTGTGCCAATGGATCCTCTGTATTGGTTGGCATCACTACTGTGTAGACATGAGTATCTACTTGTTTATGTAGCTTGGCCAATGGTTCTTTACGTAAAGAAACCTCTTCAATTTTTTGCAATACATCCTATAAAAGATTCTCCTTTTCATTCTCAACTATAGCTATCCCTAAAGCAATAGGATGCTCACCTATAGGAAGATTCAAATTCTTTTTTAATATTCCAATCTTTGACTTAGCAGATTGCAATAATTTTTGTATTGTAGGTTGATCATCAGGATTGAATCCTATATTTACAACAATCTTCTTTAACTCATCCACCTGGGCATTTAGATTTATGGAATTGGCTTTCTCCAACTTTAATTGCTTGATCAATTTATGTAACATCTTCTCTGCTTTAATAGCAGCTGCATTTGTGTTATGTAAATCATTGACAATTGATTGCCTAGTTTGCATGTGCAAATTGATTTTGTCAAGCATAGGAAGTTTTTGAGTATCAACTGTCAAATTAATAGTTTTAAAGTTACTAGAGGACCCAACTGACATCTCTGTGGCATGAGAGAATGCAATTTTAAGCAGGTCCTTTTCTAATTCCATAGCAGACAATAACCTAGTTTGCTCGGAAATAATTTGAGACTAAGCCTGATCCTCCATGTTTAACTTTATTTTCTGGTTTTTCTCAGCTATCTGGGCAAACATGCTCTGGATAAGAGGAACTTGATCATGAACATGCTCACTGGAGGATGGAGAAGCTGGTGCACCCTCTATTTCTCCTAATTGGATTATTAAAGCAAGTTGTGCTGAAGACATTACATCCAATAGTTTAGCTCTCTTTGTTGTTTTTGACTCTTCTTCATCAGGATCAATAACTTCCTCTCTGGCCCTTTTTGAACCTTTTTCTGAAATACTCGAGGCTTCAATCTCTGCTCCTTTGGTGTTCTGTGGACCTCCATTTTCCAATTTCTCAATTTCTAGCCTATTTATGTACCTGACTATCCATTTTCTAACCTTCTTTTAGAAATGATCTGATGAGGATCATATGCCCACTCAACAACCTGTAAAAGACACATATCACCCAATAATTTCTCAACTTCTTGAGCAGCCTGTCTAGTGTTCATAATAAAGTGTCCCACTGTTCTAGGCAATTTAAAGAGATAACCATTTTTCATGGGGACAAAATGAACTTGATCCATGTTTAGGCTTTGCTTGATAAACTCAAAAGCAACGAGTCTCATTTGCACAAATTTTGGTAACCTATATGGTTTGACTGAGGATCCATAAATTCTGATTTCTACATGCTCTTCAAATACAAACCAGTCTCCACATCTTACATCTTTGCTCAATTTAAGGAATTCTTGAGCTTTGGGAAGAAATGTTGGTGGCAAGGTTCCATTCAAAATCTTGTAGGCCATTGGAAGAAATGAGGAAGCAAATTCAAGAATGGCACCATCTTCTGGATCACCCCTTACCAGGTCTATCCAGAACACCACTGACTATTTCTTTTTATTTATGTCTACAATATTTAACCCCAAAATTGTGAAATGCTCAGCGTTCTGGTACAAAAACAAATAAGTGACAACTGAAGAAAATTTGAATGAACTAGTAAGTGACAGAGTCATTAATTAAGTATTAATGGTGTCCACCCAAAATGTTGGAATATCTAGTATCACTTCTAGTTTCATCATCATAGTGAAAAATCCCAAAACTGCTTTATCAACCTATCTGGAGTCTTCCTTCCCCAGAATTTTGTACATCGCCTGCAAAATTGGTCTTATATCTGCTGCAAAGATCTCTAAAGAAAACAATTTTTCATCTAGAGAGAACTATCCAAATTTAGGAGCTAAGAAGGATACAACATAAGATGACTCCTAGGATGATAGATTGTCATAATACGAGACCAAAGACTCTTTAGTAAAAGTGACATAAGTTCTAGAGAAAGGGTAATTAAAAGCCTGGTGAATTAACTGAGAGTTACCTGGAAGACACTTTCCCCTGACTGATTCATCACCAAACACTGCTTAGGGTACATAGATGAGGCTAACCACTAAATGAATTCTAGAAACAAGTGGGTTTTTGGGACAAACGTTGCTAAGACACCTGATCTAACCATTGCGATAAATATAGGGGACTTCTTGTGATTCAGAATAACTTCTTGATATAGATGGAGATGCTTAATTGTGCAGAAAGTATCATAAATATCATTTTCAACATACATTAGCGGGGTATGGATGATGGAAGAGGAACTTACTTGTTTGGCAATGGCGTCTGAGAATGACAATTGCTGACTTGGAACGCTGAGCTGGAGGTGACAATTTATACGCTGGAGCTGCTTGTACCGAGAACAAGTGACTAATACAACAAGGTTATTTTATTTTATTTTTTATTTTTTAAATGTAAAGCAAAACAGGGGGAAAAATGGAACGTGTAATGAATTAATGAAGTGACAGGGATGAGGTGACGGGGTACGGTGGGTGAGCTGGACAGAAATGAATGGGAGTGGAGAATGACACAATGAACGTGAGGTGGAGAGAGACGATGAGGGGTGGCCCACTGCGAGGGTAGGGGGTGTACGAGATGTTGATCAAGGTTGAACCCCCACAGTGATCACGGGCCATCGATCTTCATCAACTATGCTGACGACAGGGTCAATTGTAGGGATTGAGCCATGGATTATAATCTGTGTTAGTTGTTTCCTCACAGAGTGCTTTACCTATCTTCTTGGTCGACATTTGATCGTGCTTCGCAGAAATGCTCGGGATTTAGTAGATGGGTCAGGACCAACTTAATGCCTTCAATGCCGCCATTAGTGAAATTTAAAATAATATTACAAAATTTTAAACTTTCTTTTGTTTTTTGTTAAGACTTAGACATGATATTTTATTTTTGGGTGTTGAATAATATTGAAAATTCAAATGATAGTGTAGGCTACAACAGGTACCTTGCCCAATTAAATTGTACGCATTTTACACACCGTGGAGTAAGGGAAACTACTGGCGCTGGAACTTCATCTATGCAACATTTTCTCATAACCTTCCCTTCTAAAATCTGGGCAGTGAATTGAACTGCCTATTCGGTTATGGAAATAATGGAGTACCCTCGTGACCTCTTGAAGAGGCTGTAATCCCTCTTCATCTTCTCTACAAGATATTTCTCCCCAGTCTTCGCTCCAAACTCCTTAGCCAGTTCATGTCTTTATAACGCATCCATGTGATTCTGTGAATTAGCATGTTCGTGATGGGGATAGGTTGTCCTAGCCATAAACATCCATTGTACTATACCAAAACTTGGCTTATCTTAACCCCGAACTAAGCCAGGGGACCCCATCCTAGCAGTGTGGCATACTTGGATTCTTGGAGAAAGAAGGCAAAGGAAGAGTAAGAAAGCACAAGAGGGCATCGATATCAATAGCTACATCAGATTTGGTTGCAGGCACCGATTTGCATGTATATTTCCTTCACTAGTTTTGGCATGCATGGCATAGGCATGTGGGTTTTTGGTTGTGATTTGTCATTGGAATGGAGGATGACCACAATTGACAGTGGATTACTTAGCCTTACCATTTCCTGGATAGCCATGGCGACTATGGGTTTACTTTCATTACTTGTTTTTGGTTTGTTCTCATGTTTCCTTAGCTTGGGTTGAGTAACTAGTCCTGGAAGCCCTGGTTGGAAAAATGCTCTGGAAGCCCTGTAAAAACTTGGGTTGAGTTACTAGCTATGGAAGCCCTTGGTGGGTTGAGTTACTAGTCCTAGAACCCCTGGTTGGAAAAACTCTCTGGAAGCCCTGTATAAGCTGTGCATTGAGTTACTATTCCTGGAAGCCTTGGTTGGACAAACGATCTGGAAGCCATGGAATGCTTGGATGGAGACCAATTTGGTGATGGTTTTGTGATGTTCAACCATGAGGTGGAATCACTATTTGATGGGTTGCGGTGGATGGCCTCTGGAAGCCCTGGATGAGTTTTGATTGATGTGTTCTATGAGATCCCACATTCATTCTTGGAATATGGCACGGGGGTGAATGGATGAAGAGAGATTTGGCTCAACCATTCTACAGTCAGGTGGAATGTAGAAGTCCCATCATGGGTTTAAGTTTTGAATCATTAATGAAAGGTTATTTCTCCTTGTATGTCTATGAGAATTTTGATGGATTATATGTAGTTTATATGGATGTACTTTCATGAGTATTTTTGCTGCTATTATGTTGGTTATGTATGTGTATTATGAAAACAACTATGTATGGCTTTCACCATGTTTTTACCTATAATTAAATGATTAATGTATCTATGACCTAATGGATGGAATGGCAGTTGATGTGTTGAGACATCAATGGATCTTAGCAATTATCAACTAAGTATGAGACCCCTATGCTCAAAACTGCTATTTACACATGTAGATTACATATTCATGATATGTTTGAAGAAATGCCCGTCATGGCTAGTAGGGGTCTAGTCAAGGTCTTAAACAAGTATTTGCTTTAGCACATTTCCATGTTATTTTACTGTTATGAAGAGATGGTTCAATTTGGAGCAATGTCCTGGGATCTAGGCCTAAAAAAGTGGATCAAATCCCAAGGACACTAGCATAACACTGACAAATTTATTCTCTGGATGTTGGCAAGAAAGCATGTGAGAGTGACTTTGGGTTTCTGGATGCTGTAATGCTTATAACATGAGAGTGACTGAGGCTTAAGTTGTCCAAAATTTAAGTGGTACCCAAGGGAAAGTTGTCTAAAGTGTTGCATTGGTTCTTTAAGGTCCTGAAGCTATGTTGAATGCAAGTATGGTGTGTTTCCATCGGTTCCACTTCCTTAACGTGACTTAGGAAGTCAAATCATATCATAGTAGCCTCTCGTCGCATGTTTACCCCGACTGGCCAGTTGCTTGGGTATACATGGGAGGAGGGTATTATAGAGTGGTATCAGAGCGTGGTTCACCCCTAAGATTGGATGGGCTATGTGTTGTTCATGCATGCATGTCAGTTGCATGTGTGTCTCCCACACTTCCATTCCATGTGCTTGTTTAATTTGCACGATGTTGTTCATGGTTGTAGTGATGTCATCATGTGAAACTTGAGGTTGTTGTGGTGGAATGAAACATCATGAGGGTATGGCTGGTTACATGTCAATTTATGTCACTACATGTATCGTTGTAGTATACTTGGTTACATTCTTGCATGTTTGGTTACATTTTTGTATGCTTGGTTGCATGTATCATTCTTGCAGGTTTGATTTCAAGTATCATTCATTCATGCTGGATCATGTGTGCTTTTGAATATGTGTATTTGGTTACATATTGCTTATGCATGTTCATGTTTGCATGTGGTCAAGCATACAATGATGTAGTGGTTGTTTTCATGCATGAGGTCATGGTGTGTGTTGTTGTTAAGGTCATGCATTGATAACTAGACCCTAGCTAGAATGACTGTTGCATGGTCCTATGCTTATGTATTAAGTTTCTATATGCTATCATGATTATATTATACATATATCACACTAATTTGATGATATTATAGACAAGGTATCCTCCCCAAGCTATGCTAATGTACATTGGTTTATTGTGATTTGATTTCGCTGACATGATATACCTCGTAGGAAGAAATAACAAATGACTAGCAAGATGGTTGACTAAAAGGACTCTCCTTATGAACCAAAAGAGCAGTATGGTGTTGGGAACTCTTTCGATTTGGAAGTGACACTGAGAAGTTTAAAGGAAGAAGTAAGGAGTTACAATACAGATAATTTTAGAATCATACAGGCATAAGAAAATTTAGCAGAGGTAAATGCAGTCATACTTCAAAGCTTGTCAGATTTGTAGTGACTGGGACCGCTTTGGATCAACCATGAGAAGGAGGATAGAACTAATGGGGCATATGGTAGTAGATCACATGGTGGTCACAGATCAGATAAAGATGACACAATCAAAGATGGCAAATTTTTGGACACTCTGGATAGGAGAGGGGATAGACACAAGTATGATTCTAGTTCTGAATCAGATAAGCACTATGATCATCATCGGTGTCATCCTTATAGGAGGAGTGATAAGGGGTATTGTCCATATGAGTTTAAGAAAGTGAAGCCACCTACTTTTTATGGAGAGGTAAATAAATCACAAGATTCAGAGGCATGGTTTCTAGACATGAAGAAGTTCTTCAGATTGCATGACTATTCAGAGAACATGAAAGCTAGAGTGGCTACATTCAGTCTCAAAGGAAAAGCAAACATTTGGTGGGAAGATGTGAAGAATGTCAGAGGTATAAATGAGGAATACTTGACTTGGAGTGAGTTTGAGTGGCTATTTAAGAAGAAGTACCTATCAGAGAGATACTTCGATGACATAGAAAAGGAATTATAGAGCTAAAGATGGGATCCATGACAAATGATGACAAATGATGAGTACAATAGCAGATTCTTAGAGTTGTTGAGGTATGTGCCTTACCTCAAGGAGGAGAAGGCTAAGATTCAAAGATTCATTAGTGGATTACCAATGACATTCAAAGAGGCGATTGAGTTCGATGAGCCTAGATCATTGGAGGAGGCCCTCCAAAAGCTAAAGCATTGCTATGAACAATGAAAGCGCAGAACTGAGACTAAGCCAGATTGGAGAGGTAATGCAAAAAACAAATGGGACACGAGGCGAGTAAGAACACAAGATATAAGTAACAAAGAGAATGTTTCACCATCTAAGAAGTTTAATGCATTAGATAGAGGACATGGATTATGATAATGAGAACATAATAAGGAGATAAACTTGAATTGTATAGAGTGTTGGATTTGTGGCAAGGATCATCACAGGGGAGATTTTCCACATAATTAAGGTGGTAGACCTCAGATATATAGTTCAAAGGAGGTAGAAACTATTGGGGATGCTATTCAGAGTATTCCATTTATCTATGCAACATTGGATAACAAACAAGCAACTCATTAGGCATCTATCATTGAGATGGACAGTAATATTTGTGATAAAGTTATTTCTATTTTGACTAACCATGGATCTAATTATAGCTGTGTTAGTCTTGACTTGGTGGATAAGTGTGGTTTGAGTAAGGAATTGCATGCAGAATCTTTGTTAGTGAAGTTGGCTACAAGTATGAAGAAGCGAGTTCATCATTGGGTAATATCTTGTGCATTTGCTTTGAATGGTATGCCTACTGCAACACATTTGAATGTATTACCATTGGGATCATACAATATGTTATTGGGTATGGATTGGTTGTATCTTCATAGAACCAAGGTATATTGTTATGAAAAATCCATTGAGTGTGTTGATGACAATGGAGAACCAAGAGTCTTACAGGGTAAGAAGAAAGCTACATCAGTTAGGATCGTGACAACTATGCAAGCAAAGCATAGCTAGGGGAAAGGGTGAAATCTATTCAAAATGCACATTTCTAGTGATAAGGTAAGGAAGTTGAGGATATAGATGCATTGAGAAGGTACCCAGTTTTACGGTAGTTGAAGGATGTATTTCCTGAGGGAATTATAGAGTTGCCACCTCACAGGGAGGTAGAATTTTCTATTGAGTTAGTGCCAAGGGCTGCCCTGGCATCAAAAGCACCTTACATGATGAGTACAAATGAGTTGGTTGAGTTAAATTTGTAGTTGAAGGAAATTTTCAACAAGGGATTCATCAGGCCAAGTGGTTCCCCATGGGGCACACTGGTATTGTTTGTGAAGAAGAAAGATGGAACTCTGAGATTATGCATTGACTACAAGCAATTGAACAAAGTAACCATTAAGAACAGGTATCCGTTGCCGAGGATTGATAACTTGTTTGATCAGTTGAAGGGAGAAATAGTGTTCTCTAAGATCGACTTGAGATCTGGATATCACCAGGTACACATCAAAGAGGAGGACATTTACAAGACCACATTCAGGACTAGGTATGGGCATTATGAGTTTGTTGTATTTCCATTTGCTTAAATAATGCTCCAACTACATTTATGTGTTTGATGAATAGTGTTTTGTGTCCGTATTTGGATAATTTTGTTATTGTATTCATTGATGATATACTACTATATTAAAAAAATGAGGAAGAACATGCCAAACATTTCACAGAAGTGTTGAGGCTATTGAGAGAGCATTAGTTGTATGCTAAGCTCATCAAGCATAGTTTCTTTCAGATGGAGGTGCACTACTTGGGGAATGTTGTCTCCAAGGAAAGTATTGCAGTAGATCCAGAAAATATAAAGCCATCATGTAGTGGGTGGATCCTAAGAATGTGGATGACGTGAGATCTTTCATGGGGTTGGAAGGATACTATAGGTGGTTCATCAAGGAATTCTTGCATATTTCTTATCCTATTATGTCATTGTAGAGGAAAGGTAAGAAGTTTGAAAAGATAGAGGAGTGTGAGGCTAGTTTTGAGCAACTCAAGCAGTTGTTGACACATGCTCTAGTGCTAAATATTGTAGATCCAGACAAAGAGTTTGTAGTATGCATATATTCTTGCAAGAGAGGACTTGCTAGAGTCCTTATGCAGGATGGAAAGGTGGTATGTTATGAGTTGCGAAAACTGAATGAGCATGAGAAGAAATATCCTAAGCATGATCTTAAGCTAGCAGCAATTTTACATGCATTGAAGATGTGGAGACACTATCTTCTGGGCAGGAGGTTCACATTGATGAGTGATCACAGTGGGTTGCGATATCTATTTGAACAACCAAATTTGAATGGTGGTATGCTCGGTGGTTGTTTAAGATCAGTGAGTTTGATTTTGAGATCGGATATATCAAAGGTAAAGAGAACAAAGTGGAAGATTCTCTTAGCATGCGAGTACAGGTAAATCACTTAGCAACTATGAGCTCCTATGGGACAGATCTACATGATAGGATCTTGTGGGAAAGTTAGCAAGATGTCAGATATATGGAGATTTTGCACAACTTGTTGTAGAGTACAGGTACAGGTACAGGTATAGGTACAGGTATAGGTATAGGTACAGGTACATGTGGTGGTACAAGTACATGAAAATGTGGTAGTAAAGGTAAAGGTAAAGGTATAGGTATAGGTAGTGGTACAGGTACACGTAGTGGTACAAGTACATGTGCACATGATGATGACTATTTACTTATAGTAGATGGATTATTTAGGTTTCGAGACAAGATATATGTGACGGATGGCAGTGAGCTCAATAAGGTGATCTTCAGGGAGTTTCATGTGAAACCATATTTGGGTCACCCAGGTTATCAAAAGACACTAAGGACAGTGAATAAATTTTACTATTGGCCGAATCTGAAGAGGGAAGTAGCAGAGTTTGTGGTTAGATGTTTTGACTGTCAGCATGTGAAGGTAGAGTGTAAACATTCAAATGGACTTCTACAACTGATCGTAATTCCAAAGTGGAAATGGGAAGTAATTTCCATGGACTTGATCATAGGGTTGCCAAGGACAGTGAGACAAAATGATTCCATCATGGTCATTGTGGATAGGTTGACAAAGGTTGCACATTTCATCTCGGTAAGGTCTAAATTTTCAGCTAGTGATGTAGCATGGGTATTCATCCAAGATGTGGTTATATTAAATGGTGTTTCGAAGAAGATTGTGTCAGATAGGGATGTAAAGTTCACTTCCAAGTTTTGGAAGGAGTTATTTGCAGGTTTGGGCACAGAGTTGGCCTTCAGTACAACTTATCATCCATAGACAAAAGGAAAAACATAGAGGGTCAACAAGATATTGGAGGACATGTTGAGGATGTATGTTATGCATCAACAATGAAAGTGGGAAGAGTATCTTCCACTGGTAGATTTTGCGTACAACAATGGGTATCAGGAATATTTGAGGATGAGTCCGTTTGAGGCATTGTATGGGTGAAGTTGTAATACTCCTATCAGTTGGAGTGATCTGGTTAACAAGGTCATGATTGGACTAGATATGTTGGTAAACATGGAACAAGAAATGTAGTTGATCGAGAAAAAATCTAAAGGCGGCACAAGATATGAAAAAGAGCTATGCAGATCGGAATAGGTTGTTCAAGGAGTTCTAGGTTGGGTAACATGTGTACTTGCGCATCAAACCAAAGAAAATATCCTTGTGGATTGGATCATGTGCCAAGCTAGCACCATGGTTTTGTGGACCCTTCAACATCATTGAGAGGATTGGGCTAGTATCCTATCGAATTTCATTACCTCCAACAGTGAAAGCCCATGATATTTTCCATGTGTCATTACTTAAGAAGTATGCTAAGGATGCTAATCATGTGATTGACTGGTTTGTATTGCAGGTGGAACCAGATGGAGAGTTCTTGCTGAAGCCTAAGTGTATATTGCAAGAAAAGGTGCTCATGCTCTGGAACTGAGAATTTGAGCAAGTTAAGGTGTAGTGGAAGCACTTTGGGCCCGCTGAAGCTACATGGGAGATGGCTGATCAAATGTGGGCTATGTATCCTTCCTTGTTTTTCAGTTAAGGCAAAGCAACTTTGGATTGGTGTTTTGGTGTGATTTTGGTATATGCTTTGGTATATGTTTTGATATATGCTTGGTGATATTGGTTTATGTACATATGTATATGGATGTGTTGTCTTAAGGGTGTCTGACCTAGGTTCAGAGTTGTTAGCGCCAACCAAAAAAACCCTAACTACTAGCCCTTTTGGCAACAACCTGTGTAGCGCAGGCTGTAGTCTCATCTGAAGCAGTATTGGGGGATGCTAGAACTAGTTTTTTGCATCTAGAGGCATGTGTGATGATTTCCTAAGGTTCTTATAGCTTAGATATGCCTTCACATAGACCTATTTCTTTCGACTGTTAGCTACTGCAACTCTACTCAAATGACCTTCAGACCTTCACGAAGGTACTTGATTATACTTAATGGGCATAAAAGACACAGATTCACTACTTTCTCACAATAAACTATATATTTTGAAATGTTTATGACCTAGATCTGCCTTTGCATAGATCTATCATTTTTAAGTGTTAACTACAATAGATCTATTTAACAACTTCTCGAGCTTCGTGAAGGTGGTTAATTATACTTATTATGCATAAATACTACAGATCTATCTTTTTTTGCGCAAAAATGAAGCATTAATTCACATAAATAGATCACAGAGAGAAGATACATAAACTTAAACAAAAGTAAATAAACAATGCACAGACGCACATATTCAACTCAAAAAAATATTTATTAAGATGTAAGCATTCAGATACAAACTTCTTCTCCCTATACACTCAATTGCAGGGGCCTGCGCACTCAACTGTAGAATTACCAAGGTCTTCATGCACTCAACTGCAAGAGCCTTCCCCTTTCACCTGAGTACATGAACCAAAATTTTTCCGCCTTATCACCTTGCCCTTACAATGATTCTCTATTAAACGTTATCTCTTTAGACTGGCTATGAATCACTATACATAGCCTTTTCATTACAATACCATGGCCTGTGGGCCATGGGTGAGTCTCAAAACTGACCTATCACCTACACATACAAGGGACTAATGCCCCTTTAACTCTTACTTAGCTTCATGCTCCGCTTCCACATTTCACATAGACTTTACATTCTTTCACAAAAACTATTACAAAACTTGAATTTACTGATAAAATTTGACCCTAGGGATCCCATCCCAATAGGCCCCCAACAAAAATATGGGGACTCGCCCTCGAGTCACTCAGCTGGCTTCTCCACTTTGTGCTGGAGTTCACTAAACTCCATCTTCAAGACTTCAAGGTATGCTCTGTATGATGAACTGCTCCACTTCTTCAACCAAATTCTCTGTAGTTGGCCCCTCCATCGTGAGGTGCATGGTCCTCTGCGTCTGCTGGAAAGTCTTCAGGTTCTCTTGGATAGCCAGAGTAATCTGGCTCTCTTCCTTTGTCCATGGTTGAATCTGAGCCTTCAAAACTTGTACTTTGCACTGTAGCTCCTCAATATGTGCCTGCTACACCTTCATTTCTTGTAAGTGCACGAAGCGTTGGAATGGCACCAAAGTGCATGCAGTCACCATTATCTCATCGAATTTTAGCTGTGCCTCTCTGATCTTGGTACCCAATCTCTGTAGGTTTGAGTCCTCCTGCAAAGTGGTCCATAGCTCTATTGCATGTTCAAAGAGATAATTGCAACACATTACTACACTATCCAAGGTAGTCATGCGTTCCCTGATGGTTGCGCCACGCTGCTCCTTGACCTATGGTAGACTAGTCAGCTGTAGTCTCAATTGCAGTTTTGAGATATTCATCTAAAAATAAAAAGTAACCTGACCTACCTCCTCCTTAGATTGTTGCACTGTAGTGGCCAATTTCTTAACGTTTTTTGAAGCAATTGCATCCTTTGGAATGTGTAGCTCTGGTACTAAATTACATGCTTTTGTAATTGTTACTTTGAGGCTCTGGCTTCGATACTAACTCTTCTTTGTCCTTAAAAGCCTCGAGAGTTTCAACAAATATCTACTCATTTTTTGTTATCACTCCGCTAATAACGATAGTGTGCGCTGTTCTCTGATCTGAAGCTCATCTGAGACTCCCTAATGAAGTGCATGGAGGGTCTGAAGTGGCAGTGCAACTAAATTCATACCCATGCCCTTGATCTTTTCTAGCTGAGCGTTATCTTCCTCTGATTCTAAGTGTAATGTTCCTTCTGGCAAGGGAATGACTTTGAGGTCGAGATTCTGCTCTGGTTCCATTATGCTCATGCTCGCTTGGTGCAGGCTTGCTTGAACCTCGCTCGCTTATCCCATGCTCGCCTAATTTTTGCCTGCTTGAATTTGCAATTCGCACAGATCCTTCTGGATGCTCCCCAACATATGCATGTACTACTTCTCGAACTGTTTCCACAATTCTATTGTTGTATCTCAGACCTTGTTCCCGATCTCGTCCAAGTACCCTTCAGTGAGGACCATTGGATCTGCGTGTGCCTGTTTGTCCAATTTTTGCTTTTTTCCTTGGTCCAGTAGTTGTCTCCTTTTGTCTTTTTGATAGCCTGAAGGGAGTGCTTTGATCATCATCTCCACCTCCTTCCATCTTAGACTATTCTTGTTCTTCAGTATTCTAGGAAGCCAATACTTCACCTTCTACTATGCCCTCTTTTGCAGCGCTCTCTTTATCGGCAGTTTCCTTAGCAGCAACTACTTTAGCAATGAATTATGATCTGGATTTAAATAGGAACGCAAAAAAATAAAGAGATAACCATATACACAAAGATGCAGTGGAAATAATACTTCATTTCATTAATGTAAAATACTCAAATATGCTTACGAACAAAAATGGAAATAAACCAGCTAGGGCGATGGTAGCTTATCTCAGAGAAGAGATGTGGCGGTTACATGCCTCTAAACTATGTTACAATGAGGCTAGAAGGCCTATTTATTGTTGAAAAATAATGGAAAACCATAAACATCCAAAAACCTGACCCTAGAAGATGAAACACCAAACTGTGGGCCCCGTTTGGGTAAAGTGGTAGATCAACTTCCCGGGGTTGTAACTTTGGCATACGATCTCTGTTTGATGCGCACAATATCT
Source organism: Pinus taeda (assembly GCA_000404065.3). NCBI lineage: Eukaryota > Viridiplantae > Streptophyta > Pinopsida > Pinales > Pinaceae > Pinus > Pinus taeda. The sequence goes on from APFE030799162.1 coordinate 14,827, forward strand.
CGTTAGAAAGATCTATCTAAGAAATACAATTTTGGGAAGAGAAAAATTGTTTAGGGGTCATTTAGGGCCTCAAAATGGGTCTGGAAGTTCAGGACCCGAAAACTGCTAAAAATAGTAATTTGTGCTACAATTAAGGAAACTGAAAAACTGAAAGAGACAGTTGTGGGGTTCCAAATGGGATAGGTGGGTGGCCACTAACATCCACTCGGATCATTCCTCCCCACTTAGGAAGTAATGATCCCCATTGCATTGAGTTCCTCCATTTGCTAAACTTGGTCCCTAGTGATCTGTTCTGATATCTCAGATGTGTCCAGTAATGGTGGGAAGCATGGTCGAGGGCAGTACACATTGAACACTTGGTGCAGGCAAAGGAATGGAGGAATGCTGTGCTCCAAAGCATTGTTCCCCATAGCCTTGGTATTGTTGTAAGGACCATGTTGGAGTGGTCTAAGCTTCTGATGGGCTCTTGTAAGGCATTCTTTCTGCAGATGTAACCAAACTTTGTCGCCCACTTGAAACTCATATGGTACCCTTATGGGTGAGGAGAATTTGCTCTTGTGTTCTGTCATGACCATATCCCTTTGTTTCTACTGCTACATGGAGGAATCCTTCACAGGGGTCATGGATGTAGCAATGATCTTCCCCTTACTTTGGGAACGAACCAGACAGAAAATAAATTTCCTAGTCTATGAGATGAGCTTGTTTCCTTTCTTAACAGTGATCAAAGAGGTGGCGGTAGGTGGGGATACCTCCAGTATCCTGTATAATGAATTACCCAAATAAATAATGACAGCACGAGGCCTTGACACATACACAACATGTCGCCTCCACAAGTATGGATGGCCTAATAGTACATCACAAACATCCAAAGGTGTAACATCACATAATACCTCGTCTGTGAAGGGCTTGATGTTGTAGGGAAGATGACACTATTGGCGAACTTTGAGATCTCTTCCTTCATGAAGCTACTCGATACTGTACAGCTACAGGTGTGGTGTAGTCGGTAGGCCCAACCGCTTCATGAACTTTACTGAAATGAGGTTCTTTCGGCTGCCACTGTCGACAATGAATTGCAGCAGTGAACCCTTCACCCACATCTGTGAGTGGAAAAGACGCTCCCCCTCCTCTGGGTCTTCGGGCTCATTCTTCTGGATCTTAGCGGTGGCAACAGTGACGTTGGGCTAGGCATCAATGATCTGCTTCCCTTTGCCATTCCCCTTGCCAGATTTTGACTAAGGGTTGGAACATGAATCTGATTCTAAAGCCTTCAACTCAGCCACCAATGATTGCTTGGTCCGACACTCGTGTTATGAGTGGACTCTTGTGGAACTCACACCACTTTCCTGTGTCCTTCTTGGACTTCGGGGTGTTATTCTTTTCTTGTAGCTTCGACGAGTTGTCTTGGGTCACCCCGCCTTGGCTTTGTGCTTTGGTCTTTGGATTTGCAGATCCAAAGTCTCACTTCTTCTGTTTGTACTTTTGCTCAATTTTGATAGTGTATTAGTACACCATGCTGAGCGAGGAGATGTTCAAGAACTCCATCTTTTCCTGGATGTATCTATGTAGGCAGTCGCAGTATTTGAGTACCAAATGAAGCTTAGAGTCCTTGATACCCAACAAAGGGTATGAAAAATGTTTGTGAACCCCGGCACATCTTGGTCCCTTCCCAGCCGCAGTGTGGTCCATTTGATGTATTTGTCCTCATCTCTTTCGATAGGGTAGTACTGCTCCTTGACGACATTCCGAAATGAATCCCAAGTGGGTGCCGATGAGAATAGTGAGCCTGCACTTTCATTCTTCTGCTCGCAGTAGGTTTCCCACTAGTCCTTGACGTGGGGGGATGCTTTGAGAAGAGCGAAAACAATCATTTCCCGAATCTAAAATTCATGAACAAAAAAATACCCATCTAGCAGATTTAACCATTTATCTACGGCATCTGCATCTATTTGACCCTCAAAGATGGGGATTTCAAAATTAAATTTTACCTTAAATGATGCGGCATTTCCAGAGTAGCTGTTGGAAGCCAATGCGTCGCTTCTGGATAGCCGTTGAAGGATCTGCGCAAAGCTATCCATCATCGCGTTCCTTTGCCGCTCGAGGGCTTCTTCGAGCAAGATTTTGATAGGATCTCCTACCCCCTCATATTTCTTTTCAACCACCATGGGAGGCCGTTGGGATTTTCAAGGCTGGTCTTGCAAAGGTTTGACCAATTCAAGCCCTAACTCCTTATATCCCAACCTCGTTGGGACATGCAAAGAAAAACATAGAAAAAGCAGACCACTCTGATACCAATGATCCAAATTTAAATAGGAACGCAAAAAAATACATAGATAACCATATAAACAAAGATGCAGTGGAAATAACACTTCATTTCATTAATGTAAAATACTGAAATATGCTTAGAAACAGAAATGGAAATAAACCATCTAGGGTGATGGTAGCTTATCTCTGAGAAGAGATGTGGTGGTTACATGCCTCTGAACTGTGTTACAATGAGGCTCAAAGGCCTATTTATTGTTGAGAAACAATGGAAAACCCTAAACATCCAAAAACCTAACCATAGAAGATGAAACACCAAACTATGGGCCCCGTTTGGGTAAATTGGTACATCAACTTCCTGGGGTTGTAACTTTGGCATATGATCTCCATTTGATGCACACAATATCTTGTTATAACTATCTATCCGAGAAATACAACTTTGGGAAGAGGACATTGGTCCATGGACCCATGTTGCTCCCATATTTCCCAAAAAACATCGTCTAGGGCTTGAAAACGGCTTCGGAAGTTCAAGAACCAGAAAATTGCAAAAAATAGTAAATTAGCTTCTTTCCACTTCTGCGTAGCTGTTGTCTGCATGGAAAAGATTTCTTTGCCTTTGCTAGTACCTGCGCCAAGATCTGTGGGGTTGTCACCACTCTGCTAGCCATGACCCCATAATATCCTTTACATAAGCCTCTGTTAGTAGGTATGGAAACTTGTGCCATATCTTCTTAGGGTCTCGCCTTGCGTAGATGGATACATTATGAAAATCAGCCTTAAATTCCATGAAGGCCCACAACTTCTCAAACGAGGTTGGAGACAACCTTGGCCTTTGACTTATCACTATGCGGAGGTCCATCTCGACCAAAATCCAGAAGACCTTTGACTCCATGATCCTCTCTGGATCCTTCGTTGCCCACAACGAAGCGAACTTCGTTGCCTCCGGTAAGTCCTCATCCTGTGGAGGGAACTGACTATCCTCCAGTAATCACCATGCAAATAATACAATTAACAGTAGGAGTTAGGCATAGTGAAATGCCTTGGTTTCCTCTTGTGCTTCACAGAAATTAGCTAAAAACTCCTTGCAAAGGTACTGTGCCTAGTTGTACTCCACCCCCTTTGCGCACTGTGTAACCAACAAAACTACTGGTGTCGGAACCTTGTTTGCAGGACATTTTCTCATGACCTTCCCACTCAAAATTTGAGCGGAAAATTACATGTTGGGTCTACAATAGAGCGAATAGAGTATCCATGCGACTTCTTGACCAATCCATATTCAGTTTTCATTTTATCTGCAAGTTCCTTCTCCTTACTTTTGCCTCCAAATTCCTTAGCTAGATCCACCCCTTTATAGGGCAACTTCGTAATTCTATGGATTAGCATGTCTGTTATGGGGAGGGGTGCACCTAACCACAAACACCCATCATGCACCAATGTGACAAATTGGTGCACATAGACAATATTGATAATTGATCTGTGAAAGTGTGGCACACACAACATATGTAGCAATCTGGCCTGCTCGACCCCTTTTACCCATTTCATTGGTTCTAGCCTTGTGACCCCAGTCTCTTCATAATGAACCTTTGTCATGTATTTATTGGTGGCCAAATGAGGAAATTTCTCATGATTGGTGAGATACTAATTCTCCAGTTTCAAAATAGGGATACACGCTAAGAGTGCACCTTCAAATACCACTTCTTTCGGCAGTAACGACGTAGAGATCGTGAACTTGCTTGAATCTAGGTCCTTGGTTACCTTCACTTTCCCTTTCCACGGAGGGATATATGCCAAGAGCTTAGTGATAGGCTCACCCTCATCATCATCCAATTCCTCAACTCCATCGTGGATTTATTCTGCATCCAAATCCACAGGTTCCTCTGGCTACTTTTCCTTGTCCTTTCTCTCTTTTTGTCGAACCTTGTAGGGTTCTTACTCGGTGGCTGCCTCACCAATATAGGTTGTGGTTTCTTTTGTTTCTTCTTAGAAACTTATTTCTTCTGCCTAGGTGACCTCGGCGCCATAGTCACAGATGGCGTAGCTTCTATTGACACAACTTCAGGGGCCTTTTCTTGAGAGACATTGACTTCGAAACATTCAGGCTCAACCATCTATTCCAGGATAATCTTCTTGCTATACTTAGGCAGTTTCACGAATGTCAGGCTTGCAATGAAATCCTCCCAAGTGTACTGATTCATAGAGCGAAAAAAGAGGGATTATACACAAATTTCAGAAAAAAAGTGTTCTTCGACAAATCAACATGCCAAATTTATAGGTGATTTCGAATTCAAATCCGACCGTTCCCTCCATTTTATGATCATAAATGTGTCTTTCGTAGAATATATCCAACTATTTTCGTCATAACTATTGCCTACCCACTCCTCCTAATGGGATTTTTGCTATCCAATCATGAATAGTGACTTCAACGACTACTTTTGGTCCCATCTACGCAACACCAATCCCTATGGCGCAGCTCATCAATCACAACCTCTTCTATCGCAGCATCTTCTATTGAACCCATTGCATCCATCGTGCAACCTCCTTACTACATTCTCCTCTTCTTTGGGCAGTGTAGTTTATAGTCCCGCTCTCCCTTGTAACTTTCTGGAGCGCTAAGATTGTCTTGCTACCATATAGTCATTGCACAGGTGCAGGATCCCTTGTATACAATTTCAACTAACTGCCATTCACCCTTCCAAGGAGAAATTTTCCATTTAGCTTCGCGAGCTGAACTGCACCACCATCCGTGATTTCCTTAAAAACATATGGGCCTAACCAGTGCATTTGGAATTTGATAGGAAACTTTGTGAACTTATTGTCATAGAGAAAACCCAAATCGTTCACCTTGAAAGTGCGCAACTTAATATGCCTATCATGCCAGGCCTTCTCATGTTCCTTTTGCACTTGTTGGTGAAATCCTGTAAGAAACCGGTCTTCTTCCAACTCCATCAACTGTGCGAGCCGCTCCTCTAAGGTCCCGCGATTTGTCATCTCCATTAAAGACACAATGTGTAGGCTGGGAAAATATATTACATAGGCATTACCGCCTTGATCCCATAGACCAACCTAAATGGATGTTGAAAATGGCAACAAGAAATGCTAAAAATAACATTGCTATAAATAACATTTCAGGATATACTGCAACTCTGTTGGAAATAAAAAAAAATAGAAATGCTAAAATTAGCATTTCTATAAATAGCATTTCGGGATAGATTCCAATTTTAATTAGTCTCTGAATTAAAATTCGAATTTAGTCTCACTAGCTGTTTGAACAATAATTAATTAATTCATCTTCAATTAATTAGTTGGAGAAAATCAAACATGAAGTCTATGTGAAAACATGCAATAGTTATCCCTTTGATTGAGGAATTTATCCCTTAATTAAGGAGATAAGGATGATTTGTATTTTAGTTGTAGTTAGTTAGCTCAGTTAACCGAGTTAAGTCTAGTTAAATCAGTTCCAAACAGTTGGAGGAACTAATTCAGTCAGTTAATGCATGCATGCATGCAACTAGTGTTCTCCAGATAACTGAATATTCCCTCATAAATAACTCATGCATGTCAGTTCAGAGAAAGACCCAGTTGAGATTAAAGGAAGGGACAGTGTACTATCCGTTGGAGGAATTTTCCTATATAGGAAACTCATCCATGCAGAAGGAATTAACTCCTTCAGGATTGCGCAATTATTTGAGAGGTCAGAGTAGTCTGTGAGGTGAGAATCACATAAGATATAGCTAGAGGACCCAGGAGAAACCGCGCAAGGAAATAGGAGGCTTGGAGGACTGAATGAAGGCATATGTGTTGTCTATCTATCTATGAGTAGCAGTGAGGAATTTTACTGAGAGGTGGATAGCTTATGAGCTAAATCTTTGTGTAATCCTGAGATATTTCCACTTGTATGATAATACAGATAGCGGGGTTTTTAGCTGAGGCTTTCCCCTGAGTATTTTTCTGTGTTTCATGTGTGATTGAATCTTCTTCTCTATTATATGTGTTTTGTTTGATCTTGCTCAAAATCGATTAAGCTTCTGCAAGATTGATTGTAAAAGTAGATTAAGTATTTTGCTTTAGTACATTACATAATCAGATTCATCTACGGTGAAATTTCTACAAATTTGGCCCGTCAACTTCTTACACATCGTCCCATATGCCCATAGAACCACCAGAATGCATACATTCCAATCGTTTCTCTTTGCGTTACAAGCCTTTGTCAATGCATTCTTCAAAATATTATTGAACGCTTCCACTGTACCATTGGCTTGGGGATGATAGGGCATACTCTTTTGATGGTACACCTAGAATTCTTTGAGCATCGCGTTGATTGTTTCATTCAGGAAATGCATACCCCTATCACTCATCAATACCTTAGGGGACCCAAACCTCATTAGGATGTATTCAAACATGAACTTTGCAGTGGTAGAAACAATACAATCTTTCATCGGATGCACTTCTGCTCATCTGTTTAAGTACTCCGTCACAATAATAACATATCGCACGCCTGTCTTCCTTCCTGGTGGTTGTATCAGACCTACAAAGTAAATTTCCCATTTTTCAAATAACTGTAACAAAACTTGAGGGTTTAAGGGTAGTTCATCTCTTCGCGAACGCTTTCCATTCTTTGACAAGCATTGCATGCTTTACAAAATGCCTTAGAGTCTTTATGCACTGTCGGCCACCGTAACCTTGCATGTAGAATCTTCTGCGCAGTCACTCTACCTACATAGTGTCCTCCCGCCACTCTTCCATGGGCTTCAATGAGGATACTAGCACGCTCAAACTCTGGAATGTAGACACAATATTTCATATGTTCCCATCTTATACAAATACCTTGCTATAACAAAAAAATTAGCAGCGCGGACCACGAGTTCCTTCTTCTGTTGAGTCAAGTACCCTTCTGAAGCTATTCCAGTAGTCAGAAACTGAATTATATCTGCGAAATGATCATTCGCAACACACATAGCAAAGAGTTGTACATCCGACAATCCTTATTACAAATTGGTTTGTACTTCACCTGTCTTGATTCAGCTTAGGTAATTCGGTCCTGCGTTCAATCGTCAAGGCTTCACTATTACCTCAAAGTCATTCCCTTGGAACAACAACAACCACCGACAGTTCTGCCGCACCGCCCCACCCCCCGCCCCCCCCCACCACAGGCTTGTTGACTAGGTCCTTGAAAACAGAGTGATCTGTGTACATTTTGAAATGTGCACCCAACAAATAATGTTGAAACTTCTGCAGTGCGTAGACCATCACTAGCCCTTCATGCTCTGTAGTGGAATAATTCTTTTTGGCTTTTGATAGTTTCCTACTAGAAAATGCTATTGGATGATCAACATCACCTTCACTTGGCTAGGTCAATACACACCTAGCGCAATACATGAGGCATCTACATGCACATGGAACTCTTTATTCCAATTCAGAAATACTAATATGGGCATAGTCACCATCTTGTCTTTTAACACATTAAGAATCTATTGAAATTCCTCATCCCAACAAAAAGTCGCATCCTTCTTTAATAGTTTCTCTATCGGTGCAGTTATCTGGGCATAAGACTTGATAAACTTCCTACAGTAGCCTATGTGGCCTAGCCTTGCACGTAGCTACATAACATTCTTGGGAGATTCTAAATTCACAATCACTACTATCTTCGCAAGGTCCACCATCAATCCCTTCTTGCATACTACATGGCCTAGAAAAATTCCAAAAGGCACACAGAAGATACATTTCTTCAAGTTCAACACGATTTGATATCTGTGACATGTATCCAACATAAGGCACAGAATTGCAATATGGTTCTTTACCAATATAAACACAGTCCAATCATCAAAATATACCTCCAAGAATTTATGAATAAACTCCTTGAATGCTGTGATTACTACCTCGGAGAAGATCGCGGGTGAATTCTTCAACACGAATGGAATTACTATGTACTGAAAACAATTCCATTTTGTTGCGAAGGTTGTCTTGCTATGATCTTCCAACACAATATTTATTTGATGGTATCCTGAGAACCAATCAGTTAATGAATATGCCTCTTGTCCTCTAACATTTTCTAAAACTTCGTTTGTGAATGGTGTCGAAAACGAATCATGCGCACTTGCATCATTCATCTTCCTCAAACCTATGCATATCCTAATTTCACCTTGTTGCTTCTTTTCCCGAACCACCATGTGGCTCACCCAATCAGATTCTTCAATGGGTTCAATAATTTCGGCCTCTGGCATCTTATCAAGCTCTTTGCGCACCATTTCTTTATACTTCAGATTGAGTCCATAAGGTCTCTTCTTGACGAGCTTCGCTTTAGGTTTCAAAGTAATGTTATAATGCCCAAGTCTCCTACAATACCCTTCAGGTCTGAGAACTTTGATGGGAATAGATCTTGGTATTTGTGCAACAATTCAACCACTTTATCGATTGTATCTTCATCCCAATAGTCTCTTATCTTTGCGAACTTAGGCTCTGCATCAGATCCAATATTTACCTACTGGGTTTTCAGTAGATCTGTTACATCAGGGTTCTCTATCTGATGTCCTTCAACCTCGCACTTACCTTCTGTTTCTGGAATGTTGATTTTTCTTGGATCATCCTCCTCTTCTTCAACAGTCATATTGTAGCATTCCAGTGCGTGGCACAATTGTGTACTCCAATCGGGCTATACCCATAACACCGACTCTTCAGGCGTTCTAAAAATAGTAGCCTTAATTTCCTATAGTGCTTCATCAATGCATTCAAATCCATCCTCAAAGCTAAAGGTTAAATACGAATCTCTCCCTCAAGATATCCCATTCAGGGTTTCATGGCATAGCTTTGTTTCCAGGTACCAGTTCATTGGAATAGTGTCTAAGGTATAATAGAAAACATGAACCCACTCAGGTTGAGATTCTTCATCTCAAGCTTTAGCCCACCATGCTAGATGTTGCGCAGGTCGTCCTTCCCACTGTACTTCTCAGTCATCCGTGTGTTAGCATATCCAAACCACAACTTCATAATCCACTTGTATTCCTTCCAGTCGACGTAGCTTTCCTTGTGCATACCCCACCATCAGGCAGATGTAGCGCGCAATGACAATTTTAATGCCTGGAATCAATGTTCCTTGGCACCTCCTTTTCAAATGCAACCAAAACGAGATTAACATCATTCAAACCATCATAGTGTGGAAGATTGCTTACCTTTGTGGATATGCACTACAGTGATTTGGTCATCATATCACAGCGCAAAGTAGATACTTCATGCAACCGATTCTGCTAGTGCTGGAGTTCTTCATCTAAGTCTGAGGTACAAGAACTATCCCTATCTCACGTAATTCGTCCATCGACTGTATGACTGATCCAATCTTTGTCTCATGTGTGATCTTGTATATTTGGTCTAGATCATAATCATCCTCCACAAAGTTGCGAACAAGTTCAGTATAGTGCGCTCCTTCAACAATCTGTATATACATCAGGATATAGATTGTTGTCATCTACTATTTATATTACTTCAAAATTTGCTAGAGCACTTTCTCCTTCAATATCGTCTATTACCCCATACAAGTGCCCCATAGGAATAATCTTCTGCTGATTGGCCATGCGTAGATATATAGGATACCATTATAGCACATGTCTCCCCATCCTTTCGCAAGTGTATTTAAATAGGCAACACATTTTCATCAGACCCCAGATCCAAGATTACTTGGTCCATTTCATACTCTCCTATATGCGCAATCAGCCTCATCTCGCGCCCTGTCTGCTTCTTATGCTTACCTAGCTTCCTTATAGTGTGTTGTTCTGAAGGAAGTTTAATCTTACCCGCACAGTTGTATATTAGCTCTTGGAGTCCTTCTACTGCCTTCTTATAGTGCAACAACTTCATACAAGTCTTTAGAAAAGTAGTTAACAACGAAGGATCCACATCTTGCACTTCATTGTTCCCAGCTAATTTCTCTCAACTTTTTGATGTAGAAGCTTCAAAAAAGTTCTTTTTAGCCTTCATAAAAGTTTCTTTAGCCTGATTGAGGTCAAACCCGACTTCCTTTTCAGCGGCCTTGCGCACCCATCCTTCGGTCTCTGGATTCTTTCCCTTATCTTCATGTGTGGCCATACCACTGCACATTACTATATTAACACTATGATCTTCTTCACGTGGTTCCACCCTCATCATTTGGATATTCTGCGTAGGATTTCTCATCTACGTCTTCTTTTCTTGCATCTTTGCTATTAGGATCGGGAAATATTTTATCACATGATCGAATTGTCTACAATATTGACAAGATGGATGCATTGGGTTCTAACAATCATGTGCAAAATGTCCAACTTCACCACAGTTATAGCAAATAAATTGTCCACGGCCTTTGCTAGCCCCTCCTCCTCTTCCTTTTCCATGACCTTGGAATCCTCTGCACGCTACACCCATGCCCTGATCTGGAGGGTGAGTTTCTGCATGCATTCTATAGGTAGGGGTTCTATCCATCATTAATTCATAATTTCGATAATGGTGCTCATGATGACCTACAAATTTGTATAAATTGCAAAATAATTGCCCAGGGGTCTATACAAACTTCTATAGCTGATGACAATTATTCTTCGCATGTTGTCCTGTAACTTGACAAATAGTGCACCATGGCGCTACTCCTGTGCTTGGTCCAACAATATTTTCTGGCTTCAAGGGGACATGCCTCCCCCAATAAGATAGTTCTGATAAACTAGGCAATGGTCCCTTTCATTCCCATGGACGTTGCATTTCAAGCACCACACTTTAGCATGCACCTCAGGTTGGGCTTCCTTTCCCTTCTTCAAGCTCCGCAACTCTAGGTGAAAACTTGCCAACTATGAGTGAATCTATTGTACTCTAATTTTCGTAGCTTGAATTGGCAAGGCTTCTAACCTCATCACGATATCCACAGATTCTGCTTGCGTTGCTATCTTCTGCAACAACGAAGCAATATCCCAATCATTGTGTTGTTTATCTGTGATGTTCATATTAGCATGCCGGATCAAATATTTTAACCTCTGATCAAAATCCCATGAGGATTCATTCACCACTTGCTTTATCTCCTTAAACACCGTCATAGACCATGCCTGAGATTTAGGATTCTTAAATTCATGGTTCAACGCTTGCTGAGTATTTGCCAACGTTGCGACAAGGTGATCTTGACAGTACTTGATATACTTGGTCAACGATCTATCCTGCAGTGCTATGACCTACTGTGCTTTCTTTACATTATCATTAGTGATCTGCTGTGATGTCCACACATCATCTACAACAAACCAGAACTATTTGGGGTCTTCGCTTCCTACCCCTTTGAAGATCTGCATCTTCATTGCATTTGCCATGTTGAATAGTGGAAGTGGAGGTAAAGGTGGAGGTGAAGGTGTAGCTGTATGCAGTGGAGGTGGAGGTGGAGTGGGTGGATGAGGTATCTATGGGATACCCTAACTTACCAACTGTAGCACACTTCATGGTGTATTTAGAATCATTCCTTTGTTGTCGCTTCAAGAGGATCCCTGTTATGTACCTAGGGGGGTAATATGGGGTACCGAGGGAGGTACCCAAGGTAATAATGTAATAATGGGATGGGCCATAGTAATAAATAAGGTGGTTAACCCATGTCATGTAAGGGACCACAAGTAATTAATAATAATGTAATGGGCCCATGGTATTAGTTGATGGTATGAGTAAACCATGGTATTGATGCATGGTATTGTATGTATGAGGCCTATATAGAGGCTAGAGACTCCACATGGAGGGATAGGAAGAGAAGTATTCTTGTATGAACAGGCATTGGCTTGTGGAGTATTCTCCTTCCTTAAGGAGTGAATGTATGGTGTTGCCCTACCTCAAGGGTTTGATCAATAAAGCATTTCTATCTTATTTCTTGGGTTTATTTGCATTATCTTATACTTTCTTATCAGATCTATAATATCTTGGATTAGATCTACAACAATCCCAATAGCAGACTATATTCAAAGCTCGATTCTCCGTTCCTTCTGAAGGGTTTTCCACTTTGCGTAGTCCTGAACATCAAGGTAATGGCGTAAACCATTTTTCACACAACAACATCTTAATCCAAGTTTTCAGAGATCGTAAGTACTTACCTCGATGTTCCCTTGAAGAGCCGGTGCTCTGATTCATTGTAACTAACAGTTGTATCAATCATAAACTCAGTCACAAATGCTCCCGTTGTTCGATCAATCCAATGATCAACGACCTGTGTCATGTTATTTTCTGAAGCTTCCAAGTGCCTCACCAGCTCTGGAGTCCACACAATAGGGCTATCAAGTCTCCACATACCTTGATTTTTTGCCAATCTAGCATCCACTTGTGTAATTCACAAGGGAAGAAACAAAAGAAGTTCTTGGTTCATCTGAGTATAGGTATCTACTCAACCACTGCTCCTTGGATAATCGCAGATTTCTGTTCTCTTGAGCTAAAAACACGTGTTCCTTTTGATTGAGCCACTTGTCAATTTCTTTCTTGGTAGGGAACCACTTATTCAACATCACGCATTCCTCAGATTGATCCCATTCCTGGAAACATAACCATTTTTTGGCTTAAGGGGGCCTGACCCAGGGTCAAAGTTATTCGCACCAACCAACAAAACCCTAATTTCTATCCCTTTTGGTAACAACCTGCATTGCGCAGGCTGCAGTCTCACCCGAAGCAATATTAAGGGATGCTAGAAGTAGGTTTCTGCATCCAGAGGCTTGTGTGATGGTTTTCTAAGGTTCTTATAGCTTAGATCTGCCTTTGCATAAACCTATTTCTTCCATTGGCAAATACCGCAACTCTAACGAAATGGCCTTCAAACCTTCCCGAAGGTAGTCGATTGTACTTAATGGGCATAAAAGACATAGGTTCACTAATTTCATGCAATAAACTATATATTCTTAAGCCTTTATGACCTATATTTGTCTTCACGCCAATCCATCCTTTTTGAGTGGTTAACTACAACAAATCTATTTAACAACTTCCCGAGCTCCGCGAAGGTGGTTAATTATACTTATTATGCATAAATACTATAGATCTATCTGTTTCGCACAAAAATGAATAATTAATTCACATACAAAGATCACAAAGTGAAGATACATAAACTTAAACAAAAGTAAATAAACAAAACACAGATGCACAAATTCAGCTCAAAATAGTCTTTATTAAGATGAAAACATTGAGATACAAACTTCTTCTCCCTATGCACCCAGCTGCTGACTTACCATGGTCTTTGCATTCTTAGCTGCAGGAGCCTTCCCATTTCTCCTAAGTACAGGAAACAAAATTTTCCTGCCTTAGTGATGCAGGAGCATCGAGACTTAGCCAACAATGTGAAAACTTGTTCACATGTTGTGGCTAAATAGTTTGAAATTCATTGACTGATTGGTCAAAAACTGGTTTTTACTAAGAGGGTTGGATCTCTAAAGAAATTAGTTATAATTCATTATTGTAATAAGTTAGAGACTATCTTATTTTAGATTCAGAGATAGATTTATTTGCACAGGAGTGAGAAAAAGCTACGAAATAGAAGATTTACTCTTAGATCTATTAAGAATAGAGACTTTTCTGTTAGATATTGTTATAGTGATATTCAATGGATAAAAGAGAGGAAAAATGTAATGAGAGCGAGAGGATTAAGGAGTGGAGTGAGAGCAAGACAATGTGAATTGTATTTTTCGAGACAAAGGTCTTTATTTGTGTAATCTGCCTAAGGTCGAGACTTTGTTATTTGTTATCATGAATAAAGCGGTGTTGTGAGCATAATTGTATAGAGAGCCCGTGGAGGCCTCGAATGCTTACTTTTCTCTGTATTGGATATATTGATGCTGGATTGTGTTTTTTCATATTTTATAATAGAGAAACTGGGGTAAAGGATCAGTTGGTGATTTTATTCCACTGTTTTGGTTCTGCAACCAAAAAACCTCAAATACACAAAGTATCGGGCGAAAATGCATTCGGATTTAGAATCCAGACTTCAAATTTATTAGATGACGATTTTGAATGCTATCGAGTCCATAGAACCCAAATCGAATCAACCCAATGCATTGACCTGTTGCATCGCCGAATGCCATTTACAAAGAGAAATTACAATAAAACTCTTAACATATCAATTGAGCGGACTTGAAAGTTTATACACAGAAGTTTTGGGTCTTATCGGGTCTGACCCATATATCGTATCGCATAGTTGGATTAGCACACGTCAAAGGCTTGCCCCAAACCTTTGTGATATGCAATTGTTGACACACCACATCAGTGTTCGGGAGTGGGAAGTGAAGTGTTAAGTGGGGAAACTGTAATCGCCAATAGCGATTAGCGATATTGCATCAGACCTCCACCGAGGGCCATCACCGCTATTGTGATTCGATCTGAGCCGTCTGATCGGCCAGATCTAGATTTGCAGCAATATATATATTATAATATATATATATATATATATAATATATATTATATATAATATATATAATATATATATATATATATATAGCTAATATATATATAATATATATATATATATATATAATATACTACTATATATAATATATATATATTAATATATATAATCACTTTCCAAAGGGAAAAAGGCTGTTTGGAATTTTTCAAAGGTATTTTGGTCTCGAAAGGGAAAAGCATTGGTTAAGCCTTTTCATAGGCCTTTGGATTCCGAAAGAGAAAAAGGCATAGTTTTCAAGCCAAAGGGGTGTTCGACGGGGTGATGGTTGGGTTTTAATAGATCCAACTGTGGATTAATTAAATCATTGTTTCCATCTGCGTCACTTAGCACCTCCCCTTTACAATGATTCTCTATTAAAAGTTATCTCTTTAGACTCACTATGACTTACTATATATAGCAGTTTTATTACAATACCATGGCCCGTGGACCATGGGTGAGTCTCAAAACAAACCTATCATCTACCCATACAAGGGACTAATGCCCCTTTGACTCTTACTTAGCTTCGTGCTCTGCTTCCAAATTTCGTCGATACTTTACATTTTTTCACAAAAACTATTACAAAACTTGACTTTACTGACAAAATTTGACCCAAAGGATCCCATCCCAACAGGATGTAAATACTGCCATGAGCTATGTTATAAAGCTCCAATAAGAGGTATGGGTGTCATGTCATTATGATGTTATATTGTTATTTTTTCATGTCGGTTTGCTTCTTAGCAGGTTGATCATTGTAAATACTACAACGAACTAAGTTATAAAGCTCCATTGACAGTTTGTTTTGATTACAACAATTTTGTGGCTATAGGAGTTGTTGAACACCGAGAATGGTGTTCCCCCAAGGGGGAGGGTTCTATAACAACCCTAGTGAAAATTCCATGTTATAAAAGTAAATAAAGGAAAAATAATAACTACGGATGATGGGACACTTATTCCAAGCTGAATGTTGGGCAAAATCCTAGTGATGGGGAGCACTTGTAATTGTTTATGGCTAAGGAAATTGGCAAAGGAAATGGCTAAGGATTTGGAAAGACAAAATGGCATTTTTGGCACATTTATTTATGAAAATAATGGAAGTTAGGAGAAAAGGGAGGTGAAATGTCATAGGTTTCATGTGAGGAGGAAATTGAAGGAAAATAATGGAAAATGAATAAAATAGAGGCCTCATTCATAGAAATACTTGTAAGGATTAGTTGGTAACCTTTTGTTAGTTCAGTTTTGGAGCTCTCTCATTATTCTCTCTCTATCTCATACTCTTGGAGACTTAGAGTTTTCTTGGAGCACTCTTGGAGGGTGTATCATACTTGGATTCTTGGAGCAAGAAGGCAAAGGAAGAGAAGGGAAGCATAAGAGGGTATCAGGATCAACAACTACATTATATTTGGTGCAGCTACCAAGTTGTATGTATGTTTCCTTCACTAGTTTTGGCATGCATGGCATAGGCATGTGGATTTTTGGTCATGATATGTCATTGGCATGGAGGATGTCCGATATTGACAGTGGCTTGCCTAGCCTTTCCATTTCCTAGATAGCCATGGTGATTGTGGGTTCTTTTTCATTGTTTGTTTTTGGTTGGTTCTCATGTTTCCTTAGCTTGGGTTGAGTTACTAGTCCTGGAAGCCCTGTAACAGTTTGGGTTGAGTTACTATTCCTTGAAGCCTTGGTTGGAAAAATGATCTAGAAGCCCTTGGTGGGTTGAGTTACTAGTCCTAGAAGCCCTGGTTTGAAAAACGCTCTGGAATCCTTGTATAAACTGTGGGTTGAGTTACTAGTCCTGGAAGCCTTGTTTGGAAAAACCCTATGGAAGCCTTGGAATGCTTAGATGGAGACCAATCTAATGATGGTTTTTTGATGTCCGATGGCGAGGTGGAATCACTATTTGATGGGTTGAGGTGTATGGCCTTCGGAAGCCTGGATGAGTTTTGTTTGATGTGTTCTATGAGATCCCACATTCATGCTTGGTGTTGGGCCGCCAAATTAACACACACTTTCACTCCATTTTCACCTTTATCCTCATTTTGTCACCTCATTTAATCACATTATCATTATATTTCCATTACCATATGGGTTCATATTTTCATTTTCCAAAGTTATTTATTTTATGTATTTAAAGTGAACTTATGATTAAAAGCTAGAAAAATAACATGTATTTGGTGGAATGAGTTTTATGACATGTGTAGGTGATTTGGAAGGTTCCAAGACACTCTTATGTGGCCTCCAAGAATCAAATTCGAATTCTCTTGAAGATTTGAAGGAGATTTGGGATAAGGGTCAAGCATATCTCATGGAGAAAAATCATGGATAAAGGAATATGTGTCTCATATTGGTTGTAACCATATGAATAATTTGTGGATGTAGGAGGGATTAGTGGATCCCCATTAATGAGTTAGTTTCTTATGTTTTTGTATGTTTTTTTTTTTTTAGATATAAATTTTCTTAATGTAGTATATGAATTTATGGAATAGTTTGTCACTTTATTCTTAAGAGAATTGAGTTCACTCTAAAAAGATCAAAGACATTTTTTATTTCATTATAGATTTTATTTTCATTTAATTACTTAGATGTTTGAATATTTTTCATTATTAATGAATGAATTTTAGTTTAAATCTTAATAGCATATGAAAGGACAAATAAGGGTGTAATTGAAATAATTGAAATTCATTCTCTTTTTCTAGTTTCAAGTGATTTTCTGAATTTCCAGTTTTCCAATAATGGCATTAATGATGAATGAATTTGTAATGAAGAACAACAAGGACCTCCTTAGTTAGGAACCTCTTCTATTATTTGTTTATGCATCTTAAGCTATTGTCCATTACTGGTTTTTGATTTCTATTCATGAAGTAGTATTCTAGAAGAAGGACAAATCTGGTTCTCCAAAGTTAGGAGTCACTTCTCCTGCTTATTACATAATGAATTGGAAATTACTTAGTTAAATTTTATATTTGTAATATGCATTTCTAATTAGTTTATAATTGCATTCCCTTCAGTTTCCATAAAGTATCTTCTAAAGCTAATTATAGTTGCATCTAAGGTCCCATATATTTTGGTTTGCTTCTAAGTTTTACGAAACCCCCGGGTTGACAATTAAATAATAGGGATTTAATAGACAATTAAATCACCCAACATTTTGGCACCTTTGTCGGGGAAGCAAACTTAGATGTAACTAAGTTAGGAGGATTGTTTAGGAAACATTTTATTTTAAGGCCATTTTCATTTGGGGTTAGATGCATTTAGGCATTTTTCATTTAAGTTTATTTTCATTTTCATATAGAAAACATAGAACATTAAAATAAAAAACCCCCATTCATTTAAAAAAAAAATTCCAATTGCAAAAACAAGATCTGAAGAGCTTCATGCTATGATAGTTGAAGACAATAAAAAAACTAAAGATCACATTCAAATTTGGTTTCAACTAGTCAGTCTTCATGATCGTGTCCAAGAACTCAATAGGGTTTACTTTTTAAACTTTGATATGAGTCTACTCATGATTTTGGTGCGCAAATGTATGTATTGGAAATTCTCTTATACTTAAGAGAATGTTTGATTTTTTTTCTCAATACAATAGGACTAGCAAATAAAAAACAAGTTTTTGTGATTTTTAGGATAAATTTGTGATTTTGTGGTGCAGTAAGAACCACCGATTTACTAACCCTTGGCAGGAAAAATTTGTAATAAAACAAATGATCGTGAACAAAGAGCACAAGCAAAGGTGGAAGAATGATAGTTTTAGGTAAGAAATTGATTCTTTTCATTTTTTTTGCATCCAAAATTTTAAGAAAGGAATCAACTAATAAAAAATTGAGTATGCTCTCCTCTTGCTCTTTGTGTGACCTGGAGGATTAGAAAAAGAATTTTCATGTTAGTATATCTTTTGTTAAAAAAAAATTCTCTTTCATTATTTGTCTCTTAAAAAAAAAGCAAAAGAGTTTTTCTTATTTAAACAAATTTTAAATAAATAAAAAAACCAAAACAATATTAAAAAACAAAGAAATGATAAAAATAAATAAAAACACAAACACGAAAATGAGAATAAAGTAAACAAATAAAAAAAATCATGGAAGCCAAGGAAACAAATTGCTGCAAATGCTATGTGTGATTTTGAAAAAATGAAAGATAGTTGTGCATTCACCTGATTTAAAAAAAATAAAAAAAATTCACCCAGCAGTTATCTGAGCAGAGGCCAAATTCACAGAGGTTAAAAATGTCATTTTTAAAATGCATTTTGTGACCAAATGAAAACGAATCTCAAAAATATAAAACATGGGTTTTTTCTCATAACGGGGTGAATTATGTTTAGTGCGGGATATTTCTTCAAAATTCGTAACAGTTTGAGAGATTTGCAGGGTTCTCTGGAGCCTTATTTTCCAGGTTGCGTGAAAGAAAAAATAGTTTTCAATTAAATGTAGCTAGCAGCCAAGGCCAAGGCCACGACCATCCAACGACCCAACCACAGATCCATGGCTAGCCACCCAACAGTTTGCCAAGCCGCAGAGAAAAAAATCAATCAATAAATTAAAAATATGTTAGATTTTAGGCTTCTGTGGAAGTTTTTTGCAGTGGTATGATCCGGATTATCCACAGTTTTGTGTTCATTCTGTCGACGTTTCAAACCCCAAAGGGGGTCCATCATATTCTATCTATCTGATTGTCCTGATGATGGACCCCCTTTGGGGTTTGAAAACGTCGACAGAATGAAACACAAAACCTGTGGATAATCCAGATCATACCACTGCAAATTAAAAATAATTAAATTAATAATTAAATAACAAACAAATATATAATTATTAAGAAAAAAAATTCTTACTGCAGAAATTTTCAAAAGTGATATTTTCTCCATGCTTACAACCTACAACAAAAAATATATAAAAAAAATCATAAACATTTCCTAAGATTTTATAGAATAAAAATTGGTTAAAATCCATTTTCTAGGCAAAAAGGATGAGTTCAAAAAAATATGAAAAATGATTTGGCAAATATTTTGGAATCACATTTTCCTAAAAATATTGGAAATAATGAATTCAAAAGATATGAAAAATGATTTGGAAAATATTTTGGAATCATATTCTCCAAAAAATCTTGGATTTAGATTGGCCACTTGTCAAGTTGTTGTTTCAATTTTCATTTTTAGAATAATTAAAATTTTCAAAATTCTATCAAATTCATAAATGTGACTTGTGATCTATTGGTAAGTCATTCAAATTGCATAATGGAGGTCATGAGTTTAAATCTTGTAGGTATTAGAATTTGTTAATTATTCTACACTTTTGACACAACATTAATTAAACAACAATTTTTCCACCACATGGCAACACAGCATTGGCCAATATTGCACATTCATCGCCATATCATCAATGAAATAGCCAACATGTCACATCATCCATTTGCCATGTCACCCACTGCCACATCACTATTACACAATCACCCTCCATTTTCCAGCTCATTTTTCAACATTGAAAATGGATCAAGAAGAAGAACGATAAGGGTGCTTCATCTACAGGGTTATTGTTTTGCAAAATGCATTGAAGAGAATCTTGTAGATGGAAGATTGAATCCTACAGACATGTGTTTTCGTTTCATAAAGTGTTTTTATATGATCATGTTTCTTTGGGTCTTGCAAGTACAGAAGACAACCACATCACAAACTAGAAAATATTATGCCATGGGTCAGCAAAAGAAGATAGACAATATTTTTAGATGCGGGAAGGGTGCAATGCTACAAATGAGAAACCTCATGACAATCTTCACTATTTCACCCAAATTTCAAATAAGCACAACTTTCCCATACGGCATCAGATTTTGACAATTCAAGCATTGTTGGAAAGATATCAATGAGGTCTACAATGAGAAAGATATCATTAGAATTTGAAATACTTTAAGAATGAAGAAATTGATGACAATATATAACAAGTAAAATGAGGCACTAGTTTCAACACAGGTATAAATTATTTCGGTTTTTCTTTCATGAATTTGTTTTGGTAGTACCAATTCTCAGTTTTTTTGTAAATGTCATAAATAGAGAGGTTGATCACCTCTCTCTTATGATAAACTTACATTTCATTGTAGAAAAAGTACTAATTTTTTGTAGGTTCTAGGAAGATAAACAAATGACCACAAGTAAACAATGTCTCTCAAAGACCACAATTTATAAATACATCATCAAAGAAACATCAAAGGTCAGACTTCAAGCATGAGGACATGCTTTTGGGTAAGCCAAGGGGAATAATGTCATTATATCTATCAAATCATTGAAAAGCCTCTAAAAGATCACATTTCTTTCACAATAAAATGATCAAAGCAACAACAAAGATGAAACATCAATGCATGAGTACATGATGTCAAGTCAGATCCATCACTTGCAAGCCTTTCAGATGCCAGTGTCTCCATTGCATCCATGCTTCTTCAGTCAAAAAAATATTCTCCTCATTTCCCTTTACATTCATCATTGTATTCCTCCTTTTTTAGTAAATAAAACCTTCATTGCGTTCTCACTTTTTTAGTCAATAAATTTTCCTTCATAGTCATTTTCCTGCCTCACTTTCTTTTTTCCGAAGAAAAAGTGAAATTTTTATTAAGAAAATAAAAAGTTACATAGCATATGCTGAGCATTTCCATTACTGCTGATTGATTGACCATGCAATCAATAAAATCCATCCTTATTGTCATTTTGTTCCACTGTTTTCAGAACAAAATACTGCTGCAAATAAACCTTATGTCAGCTATTTTTTGACTTACAGCCATGAGAAAAAATATCCTCCCCAAGAGAGGCAGTTTAAAAAAAAAACATCATATCATTTGGGTCTCCTCAACAGAGAGGAAAACAACCCATATAGAGTAAGTAAACCATAATGTCCAGGTGCATATTCAAAAAGATTAAATAGTCTGTGATATATGTCTGATTTAAAACCCTGTGCATGAAACAAAAAAGAAAAAAAGATATGTAAAAACATCAGCTGTAGATTATGCATATGGCGGCAGCTCTGATGTTAAGACCTGTCCTTGGTGATCTTCCACTATTTTCCAGCCTCCCAAAGTTTGCTGCAAACCTTCCTTAGAAAGCTTGTTCGCGGGTTCATTGCTGTCCCTGTAGATATGGCATAGAGAGAAGCTGTTAAAAGATGTTTTTAATACCTGCAGTTCTTCCAGCATGGGTTTCAAAATTTGGTTTTTGCATGTGCTTTTTTTGTTGACCCAATTTATAACATTGAGAGAGTCTCCAAAGACTTGAATTGTGAATGTGTTTCTTTGAATTAGCCAACATAGAAGGAGTCTCAGAGCTGACAGTTTGGCAAAATTGTTTGATCTTGACCCAAACCCAACTGAGGATTTGAGGGAGTGGTTTGCATTAAGATGGATGATAATACCTGCTCCTGCCTAGTTGTTTTGTGAGGCACCGTCAAAAAAAGCTCAAGGAATGCCTTCTTTAATTTGCACAGTCTTGTTTCCATTTTGGGATTTTTTCTCCTCTGGTTCCGGGATAGAAGTGTAGATGGATACCGCTTGAATGGCAGTGAAATTTGGTGGAGTTCCCTTATCTTGGAAAATACTTTTGTTTCTAGCAAGCCAAACACCCCAGCAGATGATGGGCAGAAGATTTCTCATGTTCCCTTCCAGATATTGATGCCACCATTTAGACCAGGCCTCATCCAGGTTCCCATTGCCCCATTCAAACTTTTTTTTCATCAATTTCTCTACCTCCCCCCAAATATTCTTTGTTTCAATGCAGTTTAGAAAAAGATGATTGATTGTTTCCACTTCATCTTTGCAAAGTGTGCACCTCCCAGGACCATGCATGTACCTAGACTGAAGAATGTCCCAGTTTGGGATTTTCCTTCTTAGTAGACACCAGAAAAAGAGTCTGGCCTTTGCTGTACATTTTAGCTTCCAAATATGTTTCGACCACCATTCTAGATCTCCCCATCCATTCCTGGATAGAATGAACTTGTATCCGTCTTTTGGAGAATAATCTCTAGTTTCTCCGTGGGCCCAAATCAACATATCCGGACTGTCTTTAAGCCTTACATTGGAGCAAGTAAGTTCTTGAGTAAAAGAATGCCATTCATTCCACCACCTTTGATCCAACTCAAGGTCCCCTCCATCTTTCCATGCCTGACCCCACATGGTTGATTGACCCGCCTTTTCCACCTGATCTAGGGTAATTTTTTTTTTTTCCTTCTAAATGCCTGATTAAGCCAGGAGATAAAGCATAGTTTTCATTGCATCCTATCCAAGGATCTTTCCCAATCTTCAGATTCCTACCATTCTCGATATTCCATGCCAATCCTTGTTCAATTACCTTGAATGATTCCACCGTTGCCTTCCATATCACTGAAACATTCTGCTTGTTCTTGACCGGGTTTCTTATCCAATCTTCCAATGGGACAGGGTCTATATATTTTCTTTTTACCACTCTGGTCCATAGATTTTCCATCTTTATAAGTCTCCATCCCGATTTTGCTGCCAGAGAGAGACTAAAATCAGGAAGACTTTTTATCCCCCAACCTCCCCATTCCTTTGACCTTGATACTTTATCCCAAGCCACCCATGGTAGCACCGGGTTTTCCTTTGAGCCATCCTAAAGGAATCTACTACATAGTCTTCTGATCTTTTCCATGATGCCCTTGGGAACCCATGTTAATGCTACCCAGTATACTGGAATGGCCAAAAGCACTGATTTTATAAGGGTCAATCTCCCCGCTCTAGAGAGCCATTTGAAACTCCAATGGGAAATTCTGGATTCTATCTTTGCAATCAGCCAGTTCCAATCCTCCTTCTTGTATGCATTTGGTTTTAGCCAGAAACCTAAGTACTTGAAAGGGAGTTCCAAAGTACTAGGCTGGAAAGGGAAAAAGGATTGAAGCCTTGCCCTCTCTTGTGATGCTATACCTATCATTATCAGCTGGGATTTCCTGGAGTTTATCTGCATGCCTGTTGCTTTCAGAAACAGCTCTAGAATGTTTTTTAATTCCTTTATTTCAATTTGCTCCCTATTTGTGAAGATCAAGATATCATCAACAAAAAGGAGATGAGAGATAAATAAATTAGTAGCTACTTCAATACCTTTTACCTTCCCCTCCCTTCTGGCCTTATGGATTAGCTGGCTGAGGCCCTCTGCAACTAATAGGAAGAGAAGAGGGGACAAGGGACACCCCAGCCTCAGGCCCCGTTGTCCTTTAAAGAAAGAAGAAGCTGCTCCATTGATAAGAATTGCATAACTAACGTTTGAGATACATCCCATGATCCAGCTGATGAAATCTGTTTTAAAACCAAGATGAGTTAGAAGCAGCTTGATATATAACCAGTTTATTCTGTCATATGCTTTGGATAAATCAATTTTAATGACAACACCCTTCTTATTCTTCTGTCTGACACTATGCATGACCTCCTGAGCAACACCTATGGCTTCATGAATTTGTCTTCTCGATAAGAAGCCAAATTGCTCCATTGAAATGTGCCTCGACAAAATTGGTTTGATTCTATTTGCTATCACCTTTGCTATGATTTTATAAATACTGTTACATAGCGAGATTGGCCTGAAATCCTCAAAACTTTCAGGAGATTCCTTCTTTGGAATGAGAGCTATAAAAGTAGCATTATAAGGGCTATAGACATCACCTTTTTTCCTAGATTCCTCCACCACTTCTGTGATTTCTGCTCCTATTAGATCAAAGAAGTGGAGGAAAAGTTCAATGGACCATCCATTTGGCCTAGGACTTTTCTCTTTAGCCATGGATTTTATAGTTGATTCTACTTCCTCCTTGGTTACCTGGCAATATAGGTCCTCCGCTTCATCCTCATCAAGGAACCTTGAAAAACATTGAGCAGTCTTTATTACCTCAGCAATTGTGGTCTCTCCTGGATCTGCAAATAGTTTTTGGAAGTGTCTTTGTCCTAACTCGGACAAGGATTTGAAAGTCTGCACCTCCCTTCCTTCTTCGTTTTTTAGGGACCATATAGTATTTACCGACTTTCTCCCTTTAACATAGTTGTGGAAGAATCTGGTGTTTTCATCTCCAGCTTTTAGCCATATTGCTCTGCTCTTTAGTCTCCATTCCTCTTCTTTAGCCAGAATAATTTGGTTCTTGAGTTTCTCAAGGTGAAGAATTATATCCTTTGAAGCCTGAGACACATATCCATCCTCCTCTATGCTTTCCAGCTTTTTTAGCTCCTCACTTATCTTATTAAAGTCCTCATTCTGGGCTTCCTTCCTAGCCTTTGCCCAGCTTATGGTAGCTTTCTTCAGTATTTTGAGATTTTCCATAAACAAGAAGCCTTTGTCCTCGTGAGCGCTGGCTTCAGGATGCTTCCATGTTTGCTTGAAAAGATTGTTAAAAGAATCATCTTGTAACCAGGAAGAATTAAATTTAAAAGGAGCAGGTGGCTTTGGAGGGGAATGGAGAATTCTAAGAAAACTGGGAAGTGATCTGAGAGCCCTCCTTCTTCTATCCATTGTCGAAACATAGGAATCCTGGATGCTAACTCATCATTAATGAGAAAACGATCCAGCCTTTTTGCCACTCCAGCATCCCCTGTTCTCCTGTTCCTCCAAGTCGGCTTTAATTTGAGCAAATTTATATCTATTAGATTGTTGACAGTAAACATATTTAAGAAAAAATCTGACAGGGGATCTTCCCTAGCCGAAGGACCCCATGCCTCCGCTCTACCTATAGAGAAATTTAAATCCCCTCCCAGCACCAAGCTTTTATCCTTCAAGAAGGATTTTGACATCAGATCATTCCAGAAAGTCACCCTATCCTGGTAGGGGCCATATACATTGTAGATGGTTAGGGGAAAGGCAAAATCCGTGGATTGGACTTCCATTCCCATCGCTTGTTTTGTCCCCCACTGATTCCAAACCTTAATTCTTCCTTCCCTGTAGCCTATTGCCAATCCTCTTGAGTGACCCTCGGAGTCAATTGCTGAGAATCTCCAGCCTGGCAACAGTGCATTTAACGCTGTCTCCACTTCAACTCCATTTCCAAAGGTCTCCTGGAGAAAGAGGATGTCTGTTTTTGAATTTTGAAACATCTCTCGAATGGCCAGTTTTTTGGGTTTACTGGCTAAACCCCTACAGTTCCAAGAGGTCAAGATCATTTTACAACCTCTTCAGGGGCCTGCACTGCTCTGAGAGCCCCAGTGATAGACTGTTGTTTTCCATTAGCTACATCAAACTTTGCTTTTATCTGAGCCATGGAAAGGTTGGATTTTCGGCCTCTTTTTTTCCTTTTTTGACTTTGGGGGGGAAGCGAACCAATACCACCTACAGAATCGGAGACAACAAGCTTATTGTCGAGGGATCTGAGGTTGTAGGGGCATGATGGGAGAAGGGACGAGGGGCCAGGTTCAAAAGAAACACCTTCACAGTTCAGGTCTAGGGAGGGCATAGCAGCCGAGATGTCTTCGATTCTGGATCCATCAATGGTTTCATCATGTATTTTTATTCTATTATTATTATTAGAAAAGACATGCTTACAAGGAGGAGTTTGGCCGAAACAAACATCCATAGATTCAGAAATTTGAAGAGGAGGTGGGTTTGAATCTAAGCACATACCCATTGCTCCATCGTTAGGCAGTGCCGTCCCCTCGGAAAGCTCTGCTTTTGCTGGGGCAGTCTCCAGTTCCAAATCTTTATCTGTGATGGTGGGCAAAGGAGCCTGTTGAGCTGATTCTGGTAGCTGCACTTCCATGTGGGCTGCGGTCTCCATATCTACATTTATCTGTTCTGCTGGGAACTCCTGTCCCTGAGAATGATGGATTGGACTGTAAGAAGTCTCCCACTGAGTTGTTGCCCTTTGGAATCGCCGCCTTTGCCTTCCTAGGGGGAATTCCTTGGCCAGATGCCCATATTCGTGGCATCTGTGGCACCTGAAAGGTAAGTATTAGTAATCCAATATCTGTTCAAACACTAGGTCCTTGTATTGTAGATTAATCTTCTTTGCAAGTCCTTCGCCAGGGTTTAGACTGACTAATATCCGCGCCATGGCTTTATTCCGGGTTTTCAGAAAGGACATATCAACTCCCAGATAGTTACCCAATCTGTCCCCTATGGCTTTGAAAACTAACTCGACCCATAAGAATGAAGGCAAACCAGGGGCCCTGACCCAGACCGGGAAGACATCCGTTTTTTCGTGAACGGCATCGAACAAAGGTGTCCATTTTTTCATGAGAACAGGAATGTTCCCTAGAACCCAATTCCTTGCAATCACCCAGTCAACCGCCTCTTTGTTCTCAAAACGAAGCATAAACCATCCCTTCACTAAGGTTGAGGCTTCAAATGCCCTTTCTTGATCTGTCAGCCAATTCTTTTCTCCCCAAGCTTGGATGAAGCTAGAGGAAAATTTCTTCCCTCTCGCCCTACCCACCACTGTGCAATCTGCCACCTCCAAAGCTTCCTCAATACTCACGTCCATACCCAGAACCAGGTTCCCTTCCAATTCCTGTTGGCAGATAGGTCTTTGTTTTTTCCGCTTCTCCCCTTTTTTCTTTCCACCGGTGTCTTCCTCCCTTGCCGCCCTGTTTAAATCAGTCCCTTCCAAACTAGGGTTTGTTTGTGTGCGCCTAGGCTCGGGGCTGTCTGGAATTGGAATATCCAGAGACTCCCGAATGAAATTGACAGGAGATAGTTGAGTTACCTGAAAACCTGGGCTTCTGCATGCGTGGCCTTTTGCAGATCTGAAGAAAACTCAGTCGCATCTTCCAGCCGACCTCCATTTCCCTTTGAAGTGCCCTGTTCTTTCCCAATGGAAACCCTTGTTAACGCTAAAACTCTTCCTGCCCTCTTTTCACCCTGCTATTCGGAACTAGTAATGAAATTTACTATATCCTCTAATCCCCCAGATAGAACCGGCTCCACAACGAGTGATTTCCCTTTGTTTCCTTGGCTCGGGTGACGAAAAACTGCATGCAATGAATCCTCACATGGTTTGGCCGGCTGTTGAAAAGCTTGGAGATCTTGATGAAGCAGGGTGTTCTCATCATAACCCTGAGCCAATTGAAGGAAAGATTGGTTGATCCTGAGCAATTCCAGCGAGAGGGTTCCGGATCTGAAATTCCCTGCAACTCCAAAATACCATTCAATATTCTTTGCTGTCGGGTCTTTTCCCAAAACCGACAGGATATCCCCCATAACCGGGTCCAGATCCACAAGCTCGTTTGAGTTAACCATGGTTACTGTGCAATTTCTCAGGGGTGTTCGCGGAAATGGTTTTTCTGCCAGCACAGGAGTCAAATTATTTTTCTAATCTAGCAGAGACTTTTACCCTTTGTTCCCAGCTGTCCACCTTGTGCAGTAAAAAACCTCCAGCTGCCCGTTCTCCTATCGCTGACCTTTGTGGCCCTGCGCGTCGTACATTCTCCCTCCGGTCGATGCTCCCAAGGTAAAACCTAACCCTCGTTCAGTCTGGACCTAGTTCTAACTAGAACCTCAGCGATCCAAACCTCCTCATCGCGCTCCCCTGTGTAAAAGTCAGTGGGGAGTGTTCTTCCTGCCTCACTTTTACTAACCTGTAACCCAACAATAAAACATTCAGATCCTCTACAAAGATAATTCATTCCATTCCATTTTCATTTTTCCAGATAAACCTTGATCCACTGCAAAATTTCTCATACATAATCCTTCAAAATTATTGTTTCATGCTCGAGTTAGATGATGGAGGATTCCTTAAGGCCTCCCTTCTAACAAGTCTTAGCCTATCGACATCAACACATTATCTAGGTTCAAGGCTAGAGTTCTTAGTAGTACCTTGAGGCTTGTATGCCTTAATGATAGGCTCTCTCGCAAGCAATCATGGGAATACACCAATGTCCCTTGATCGTTGGATCTTGCAAGTGGCTCGACATTAGCTCATCTATTCGCCCTTCACAAGATGTACTTAGGTACCTTGGCACTCATTGACATTAATGGTGAGTTGCCTCACATTGGTTAACGCCATGCATCAATGGTCGATAATCCAATGACTTCTCTTCATGCTCGGCATCGACACATTTATTTGCATGATTAGAATTGTACCATCATCTGTTGTAACGATTCAAGACTATATCATTTTAACAGTTTGCAGTAGATCAATTTGTTATAGCAGCAATAAAGATTCAAACCTTGTCATCAGAAAAAATAACACAAAAGAAGATCCAAATTCCTCTGTTTACATACTCCACGATCCAACAACATCAGGAGCCACACTCTTTAGTATAGACAACACATGCACATTGAGGATAACTAAAGGTATGTGGTTTTCTAATTTTTAGTCATACAATTCCTTAGAATGCTAAAAATTATAACTTTGGAAAGTTCCTCACTTCCTTTTTCACATTGCCATATCTATAGTTGAAGGGGGAATTCATGTTCATACCTCATATCCACATTTCATGATATATATCACATTCATATTCCATTATCACCTTTCATTTGTCATATATGTCCATTATACACATGTCATCCTAACCAATGTTATGAAACCAGCTCACAAAAAGATAGAAAAGAAAGATCAACACCTTAGAATTCAACCTCTTCAAGGGGGCAACCTCCTTTACATTACACAAATGGACGATTCTTGGATGATACAAATGACAAAAAATCCTTTCTATATATAGGAGTCTAAGGGGTCACAATATAACCAAATCTGACCTAACAATAATAATATAAGGGCACAAAATAACAATAGTGGACTTCTATGGGGTACAATAATAATAATATGGGGACAATAGAGGCACAACAATAACAATAAGGGATATAATGACAATAGTAATGGGGGAATCACTAGTACTATAAGGAAATAACATGACCTCTTCTTCAAAAAAGTGTTGTCCTCAATTCTTGAGTAGTTCTGGATGCTTCTGCATAAAATTCTCATCCTCCCATGTGGAATCTTCAACACGTAAGTTCTTCCACTTGATGAGATACTCTAAAATTGATCGATTTCGTAGCTTTTGAGTTCTTGTTTTTTGACTGCTTCAGGTTCCAATATGATTTTTCCTTCCTCATCAAGTTCTGACAATATTGTTTGAACTGGGAGTTTGTCACCTATAACCTTCTTTAAGCACGATACATGGAAAACTGGGTGCACTCGGGAAGCTGTAGGAAGCTCCAATTTGTATTCCATAGTACCTATATTTTGCAACACCTTGTACGTAACATAATACTTTGGTGATAATTTATTATCCTTCTTAGCTTGCTTGAGGGACATTTGTTTATATGGTTGTAGCCGTAGGAATACCCAATCACCTACATCAAAGCTTCTTTCCCCACGATGTTGATCTCCTTGCCGTTTCATTCTATTTTGTGCCAAGGTGAGGTTATCCTTTAAGAGTTAGAAAACTTGTTGTTGATGCTTGATGTGATCTTGCTTGAACCTTATAGTTTTCTCTTAAATATGATGTGATGGATGGTGGATGATATCCATAAAGTGCCATAAATGGGGTCATTTTTGTTGCCGTATGGAAGGAAGTGCTATATCACCATTCAGCGAGAGACAACAATTTGACCCATTGTCTCTGTTTATCAGATACAAAGCAACAAAGATATCCTTCCAAACATTTGTTTACTATCTTAGTTTTCCCATCAGATCGAGGATGATAAGATGAGCTATGAACTATCTGAGTACCAAGACAAAAAAATAATTCTGTCCAAAAATTTCTAGTGAAAACGAGATATCTATCGCTTATAATAATATTTGGGTTTCCATAAATGCAGTAGAAACTGTACTCACTTTAAATGGATGAGATAATTTGCAAAAGTGTGCATACTTGGTAAGTTTGTCAACTAGCACCATGATAACACTCTTTCATTTGGACTTGGGTAAACCTGTGATAAAATCCATTGAAACCTCCTCCCAATGTTGGCTTGGAATGGATAAAGGTTATAATAGACCTGGGGTCTTAATTGTTTCAACTTTATTTTGTTGGAAAACCAAACATTCCCCCAAAAAATTTTGAATATCCAATTTAAGGCCATCCCAAAAAAATTCATTCTTAACCCTGTGGTAAGTTTTTAGAAATCCTGAGTGCCCTCCTAAGGGAGAGGTGTGCAATTCCCGAAGAATCTTTTGTTTGAGTTGGGAATTCTTACATAGGTATAACCGATCTTTGTACCATAACGAATCATTTTTCTAGCTAAATGTATTAGATGTATTGGAATCTTGTTGTATCTTTTGAATGAGTGCCCACACTTCTTCGTTATTCTTCCATTCATCCCTTGCTTTGTTTATCCAATCTGGTTGGATAATAGAAATGGCGCAAAGAAATGCTTCCACTTCCTCATCCTTTCTTGAGAGTGCATCTGCCACAACATTTTTCTTCCTTTTTTTGTAGATGATTTCAAAGTCATAACCCAACACCTTTGTGACCCATTTTTGCTGCTCTTCTTAAGATAATCTTTGTTCTAATAAGTAATTAAGACTATCATGATCTGTTTTTACCTTGGAGTGTCTTCCCATTAGGTAGGGTTGCCATTTCTTAAGTGGATGTAGTATTGCGAACATTTCATTCTCATAAATAGCTTTGTGTAAATACTTTCCTTTGATTGGATGACTTTCAAAAGCAATGGGTCTTTCTTCTTGCATTAAAACAACACCAATTCCATTTCCTAAGGCATCATATTCCACAATAAAGGTTTTTGTGAAGTCTAGTGTAGTTAAGACCGGTGCTTCACACATGACCTCTTTAAGATGTTCAAAGGCCTTCGTTGCTTCTGCAATCCATGAGAGTGCATCTTTCTTCAATAATGTTGTTAGATGTGCTACTATTCTCCCATAATTCTTAACAAATTTGCGATAATACCCTGTCAACGGAGAAATTTTTGCTAGGGTATACCTTAACACCTTCATGAGATACAATATGACCCAGATATTCCACCTCTTTTACTCCAAAGAAACTTTTGGAGCTTTTTGCATATAATTGTTTCTCCTCCAATAGTTTGAGCACCCTGTCAACATGTTGAACATGATCCTTCCAAT
>APFE030799162.1:52757-117042 GCA_000404065.3 Pinus taeda
AAATGAAGTCTGCCCATGAAATGCCCTGCTGCCTCAACTGGTGGGAAACGACAAGCTGAATGAGACCATGATGGCACAAGCTCCGCAACTGCTGTGCTGGGGTCTGTCTCTAAAAAAGAGCGGTCAACCTCTGAGTGTAGTGAGATAAATATGCTGCAATGTTCATGACTCTCACTCTAGTGAAGTGCATCAACATGCGTATATGATAAGATGATACTCGTGCAAATCTCCCCTTGCATGTGAAGTAGTGCATAATAAGTGTCATGATATCCATATACTCTGCTCGGAGGAACTTGATGGGAAAGGTCCCAGTCAAGTTATGCATATAGGTAGGCCTAACATATGGCTCATAATATACGAAGTCCAGCCACTTGCGCTTCAGTGACACCTCACCCACATTGGGTATCCCAGTAGCATCTGTGATGGCCTCTGGAGAAAATACAAAATTCACCCCTGCAAGGGTGACCTGTCCATCATGGAGATGTAGGACAAACAACCGAGCCAACTCTCTGTGATGCTGAATGTGTGAGAGCCTCTCACAAAACTGATAACAAGCCATGTGCTGAAAACAAGATAGTGCAAATGGGCAAGCCTGCAACTCAGTCAATGATGTGGGCTCTACCTTCTTGTGATAGCCACTCTTGCCTCCCCTACGAGGCCTCCGCTATGTCTCAATCTCAGTAGATGATGATCGGTTATCACCTTGCTCATTAGTCTCAGTAGTTGACATGATGTTATTGAGCAAGGTGGAATAAACAAGTCAAAATGATCGCTGCCCTGACTGCAAAATGCTGTGAAGTATGCTGTTTTCAAGGGGAAACATCATGAGGGATATGTTAGGGGAGGGAATTTTACATATAGGAAAGGGAAAAATATATATATAAGAAGGGAATTCTAAAGGAAACTATCACATAATGCTAAATATGTCATTCCATCTTTCAACATTTGCAAATCAATACTTTATTTAGGGAAACTGTGTTTTGTTTTTAAAAAATCAAGGGAAAGGACAATGAAAATCTTCATGATGGAGGGGAGGATGCCATGGGCATAAGAGGATAGTGCAGCATCACTTATGTACAAATAACAGGCAGCTCGTTTCATTTTGTTTTTGCATGCCTTTCATAAGCATACTCTGTTTTTTCACATGTAAAAATGGCCATTTAATGTTGATGGAAAACAGGGGTTTTTGGGTATTTGATTACAAGGGGAAGGGAAGGGTTTCTGTGATTATTTTGCAATGGAGGGGAGAGGGATTGTATCAAGGGAGTTAGGGGAATGAGGGGATATAGTGAATTAGGATTAGGGAGTAGTGAAACCTACTAACAAAGTCTGCCAACTAAGTTTCACAACAGCAGTCTTTCAATAGCGCTGGCAGCTTAAGAGTTGCATTTATCATGAGTGGATTAGGGTTTCATTGCATGTTTTGACAATAGGGAAGGAGATTCAATTGCATAGGGAGTTTGAAAATGGGATTAGGCAATTGAATTAG
Source organism: Pinus taeda (assembly GCA_000404065.3). Taxonomy (NCBI): domain Eukaryota; kingdom Viridiplantae; phylum Streptophyta; class Pinopsida; order Pinales; family Pinaceae; genus Pinus; species Pinus taeda. The sequence continues at coordinate 54,247 of APFE030799162.1, forward strand.
GTTTTTCATGAGGGGAATGGGTAGGAAAACAGAGTTTAGGAAAAGGGAGATGATACCATGTTAATTGACAAACCCTAGTACAACAAAACTGCTCCTTTTTTATAGCTAGCAGCATACATTTGATAGATTTTGTCATGATTTTACACAGCTTCTATCCTTTGATATTTACAGCAAGATGACACTTTTCTTTTGTTTTTTTTTTTTTTATAAGGCTATGCAAATTATATTTTTTACTATTTTTTTACAATTCTTGTTTGCATGCCTTGTCATCATTTTCTTTTCTTTTTACTGTATTTGTTTTTATTCTTTTGCTGTGCAATTTACATATATAATTTGCTGTGTGTAATGGTGTAGGGTTTGAGCATGATGCATGGTAGAAAACTAGGGTTTAAAATATGGTTTAAGAGGGGTTAGGGTTTCATGGATTTCGGGATGGGGTCTAGCATTAATTTGCAAATAAGATTAATGAAAATGACACTCTAAGACATGTGAATTTATCATGGGAAACTAATGGAAGGGAATAAAGGAAAAATTACCTTGAAAAACAAACAATACAACCTAACATAAGCTTGCAAAGACATCAATCATTTAACCTATTTCTTCATAATTTCTCATGGTTAAAATGACCATAAACACGCTACTCATCCATGACATTATCATACCTTGGAAAATTTGAGTGAACTTGGGAGAATGTTTATTGTTTGGGTGAGTTTTTTGTGTAAACTGCCTAGAAATCCGCGCACTTCCCCAGAAATCCGCGCACCACCCAAAAATCCGCGCCTGTGTATTTTCCTTCAGCAAAAATCTCCTCTCAGAGCCGCGCACTGCCCAAAAATCTGCGCACTTCCCCAAAAATCCGCGCACCTTCCCAGGCACTGAAATTGCTGACCGTTGCCACGAAATCGCCTTCTTTGCCTCTAGCATGAAAATTTCACCCTCAATTGCACAATAAGAGTGACTAAAGAGGGAAATTAGCTTTTATAGGGTCATTTTAAAAAAAAAATTAACTTTAGAACCCACTTTCTAATGTTTTCAACTTGCTTTTCTTTTTAACACTGTTTCGAGTCTTTTTGTCCTGAAATGAGCTCTTTTGATGCGTTTGACTCCATTCTTTTTGCAGGTTGACCATCTGATGGATTGTGGAGAAGGAACCAAGGTTGTTGCCGGCACTTTTGTAAACTTCTGAAAATTTGCTTATTTTTACAAATTTGACATGACCTTGGACTTAAAAACAGGGTTTTTAAATCCAGGGCATAAAATGATCTGTAGCTGATGAAAATAACAATGAAACATATGTACAAACCTCCCTCTGGCTTGCTGGGCACTTACTGACCTTGACTCATGACCTTGAAATGATTTTGACTCAAAACCCTAGACCTAAGACCTGGGACTTCAAGACAAAAATAACAACAAGTATGACTCAATTACATCGTAGTATAACCTCATCCAGCAAAGCCAAGAAGGGAACAAAGACCAGCTCCTCCATTCAGTGTTATGGCATGCTAGTGGGATGCAAAATTGACACTGATGAGACACCTAACTATGCATATGCAAAGAGCTATTGATCACTGATGGAGGGCTCAAGACCGACACTAACAGAGACAAAGTAACAAAACACCATCAAAATATCTCGATCTATAATATCATAAACAATGCAGAATCAGAAATACATTGAACATACAATTGCATTCACAAATAACAAGATTCACAAATACAAGATTGTATGGAGGAAAACTCAAAGAAATTTATTAATAGAAGAAGAGAGGATTACAACCCAGTTGTCTGATCCAACATCATCCTTCCAGCATCAAAGCCCTCTTCACCTCATTAAAAGCAAGATCACCCAACAATACAATGCTTCTTCTCAAAGACAAACTAACAGCACTTCTTTACAAATTACAAAATTCTAGCCTCTACATCTCTCAGATGAAGGATCCATTTATAGCTATTTGCAGAGGTGTGAGTCATCTCTGGGTTTTTGATTAGCGTCATTCCACTTGTAGTTCTTAGTTCCACTTGGAGATTTCTTGGATATCTTACTCATCCCTGAGCGAATTCAAAGAGGCAAGTTTCATAGAGGAAGTTTCTAGAAGATTCCATGAGCATCCACTTAGAAATCTATCTCAGAAATTTGTCCATTCTCGCTCATCGCACCCCATAGAAGGCTTCTTCAGTATGCATCACACCTAGCTAGTGTAGGAGCGAGTATGCATTGCAGCTTGACCAAAGAGCAGTCAATATGGTCTAGTTTTGGCCAGTTCTAAGTGATTTTTCAGGTGGAACTTATAGGAAATGATGTAATCAGTTGGCCATGATCTTTTAGGGTATGAAAAAACACTTTTAGGGTTTAAAGAGCCCTTGTTTTATCGATATATATGATTGCGGTTGAAGTTCCCAAATATGTCTATAAAAACAGGAAAAACAAAAAGTTTTTGTACTTACTCTTCAAGAACTCCTAAGAGATTCCCTTAGTCCAATTGGGGTCTGAATGCTCTTTGCAGAGGAAGGATGTGGATAAACTCTTGTTGAAACACTAGTTCTTGAACCAAAATTCTCACAATTGTGAAATCCTGCATGTTCGCTCTACTAAAACCTCAGTCAAGCTGAATTGAACATCCCAAACTTGAGCCTTATTGTTGTTCAGGTTCAGGTCAAAAGATTTTGTCACCTCTGAGTTGTGGCCATAGAATCACTCGAAAAATGGTAGCCACCCTGCTCTTTCCAATCTCGCCTTACTGCGAGGGTCAACCTCCAACAACTCAGGCCCTTGCAACTCAAAGCGGATGGGGGAACATAGTTTCGACATGGTGAAAGACTAGAAGACAAGGCATATGCACTTATTTGGAAATATCGACTTAATCTTTGTAACAGAATCACGCAACAAGGGAGGGCTTATTATAGAAAGTGATCAAAAAGCATGGAATTTTCGAGAGATGGGTCATGATCATGATTTTCATCATGATCCGGCCTGTGGGAAGATATGGGGAGTACGTATATTGGTCATGTCAGAATCATGGCGATCAGGCGAGAAGCTGGAGTCATAATATACCAGATTATGGATGCATTTTTCCACAAGGGTGAGAAAAGCCGAAAAATCATACAAATAATTAAAAATAAAAGCGTTAATTACCCTTTACCTCAAGCGTCTCATCACCAGTTGTACTTTACCTTTATACCTATCAACAGTCTAGTACTTCGGATGACGAGTGCATGTCCTTGAGAAGACAACCCACCTAATAATTAATTCAGATATATGATTTCACAATTCCTGATCTCAACTAGTATTTAAAAATATGTCAGTACTTTTAAATAATTCTAAACTAATGATCTGTCTATGCTTTTTGTTTTTTCTTTTTTCAGAAAACTAGGGTACCACTGCAAGAAATGGAGTTGTGATTGCTGAAATGTTCTGGATGAAATGGAACCACATGGCTAAATCTTAAAGAAAATTGAACCACGAATTTCAAAACTTCTATAGCAATTCAAACCATGACTTGTGGAGATTTTGCAGGAAATCGAACCATGACTTGCGGAGCTTCTACAGGAAATCAAACCACCAACTAATACTTCTCCCTCGCTTGTGTACATTTCACTACACATGAATGAGAGGTGCTGATGTTGAATGTGCAATGAGCTCATTGGATTACCAGCCATTGAGGTTAGTTGTTAACTAATGCGAGGCCCATCACCTTGGATGTGAATTAATGTGTTGATGTCGAACCCCCTGGAGGATCCAGTAGTCAAAGAGTCATAGTGATTCCACATTGTTGTTGGCGAGATAGCCTGTCATTGGGGCATACAAGCTTCAAGGCATCCGAAGGCTCTGATCTTGCACCTAGATAACTTGCTCATGTCGATGGGCCAGGATTGTTGGAAGGAGGGCCTTAAGAAATACCACATCAACCCAACACGAGCAATCCAAATTTAACTAAAAACAAAATTTTATTAAGAGAACCTACTAACCTGTAATTCTAACGAGCCTAGGGCAATCCATGCTCACCAGATTTCATTTTTAGAGAGTCTAAAATACTTGGAAAAGAAGACTCCAGGGGGTTCCTTTTTCGTAATTAGTCCATTGGGCCTAAAAAAAGGAATAAACCCACACCCAATATACATTCCTCTCATGTTTTGCTGAGCACGAGGAGGAACAAAGTGAGCTCATTGTGTCAGTGGGAAATCAAGAAGAGATAGTGGAAGGAATGATCCCTTCTCTCACCATCTCTAGCTCCCTTTTCTTAACAATTTCTTCCATAAATTCCTACTTATATTAGGGTTTATGATATAACTTGAGTCTATGCCCATCCACCAATAAGGTAATGTTCTCATCATCAAAGGTTTTAACGTGAATAGATCCATTATCGAAGACTTTCTCAATTTCATAGGCGCCCAACCAATGTGTGTTAAATTTTACTTTAAAGTTCTTAAATTTAGAATCATACAACAATACCCAGTCTCCCTCTTTAAACTACTTATTTTTAATGTATTTGATGTGCCATTTAGCACATTGTTGCCGAATCAAGTTAGTATGTTGAAAAGCATCCTGCCTAATTTCATCCAACTCATTGAGTTGTAGGATTCTTTGTTGCTGAGCTTCATCAAGGTTTATTCCCAAATCTGCTGCCATTTTAAATATTTTGTTCTGAAATTCAATGGGAAATAAAACTTTCTTTCCATACACCAATTCATACGGAGAAAAGCCAGTGGTATTTCTCCATGTACTCTGGTAGGCCCATAATGCTTCCGGAAGTCGGTTAGACCAATCCTTCTTATGTAATTGCACCATCTTGGTAAGGATTGTATCCAACAACTTATCTGTTGATTCCACCTACCCATTGGCCTGTGGATGATAAGAGGTGGACTTCCGGTGAGTAATCTGATATTTCTACACAATTCCCTATATAAGCTTTGATAAAAATTGAGTATCTTGATCAATGACTATTTCTCTAAGTACCCCAAATCTTACAAAAATATCAGAGAAAAAGAAAATCTACCACTGTTTTCTCTATTTCTCTAGGTACTATTCTTGCCTCCACCCACATCATAACATAATCAGTACAAACTAAAATATACTTCTTACCTTTGGACATAGGGTTGATGGGACCTACAAAATCAAGAGCCCACATCTCAAAAGGTTCTATGAGAACTTGTGGCTACAAAGGCATCTTATCTGATAGTATAGGTCACCCCATTATCTGGAAGTTGTCACACTTCCAGACATATTCCATTGCATCTTTGAAAAAACTTGGCCAGTAGTAACCTGAATGAAGGATCTTGTAGGCAGTTTGCTTGTCTACAAAATGTCTTCCACACAGTTCATTGTGAGAGGCTCTCAAAATGTCATACATCTCGTCTTCCTAGACACACCTACGGATAATCAAATTAGGTCCAGTGAAAATAAGATCTCCCATAATCCAAGAGTAATCAACACTTTTTCTAATAATTCTCTTTTCCTGATTAGATGAAAAATAAGGAGGCAAATTTCCTGTAGAAAGGTAATTGGCCATGTTTGCAAACCAAGGTGTTTTAACAGAAATAGAAAAACAAATTTCATTAGGAAATCTATCATTAATAGGAACATCCTCACCTTCATGGTTGAGTCTAGATAAGAAATAAGCTACTTGATTTTCCTTTCGAGGCCTATCCAATACCGTGATGTCAAATTTTTGCAGTAACAAAAGCCACCTAGTAATCCTACCATTAGTAATTGGTTTATTCATGAGATATCAAATGGAAGAGTGATTAGTGTGTACAAAAACTTCATAGCCCATGATGTAATGTCTAAACTTATTAATAGCATAAATCACAACAAGGAATTCTTTTCCAGTTACCGTATAATTCAATTTTGTAGGAGTTAAGTTTTTACTAACATAATAAATAACATGGGTTACTGGATCTTCCTTTTGTCCCAATACTACTCCTATGGCCGAATCAGAGGCATCAGTGGAAATATGAAAAGGTAATTTCCAATCTAGGCCTCTCAATACTAGTGCTGAAGAAAGTGTTTCCTTGAGTGTATCAAATGTAGCTTGACACTCATTCCTTGGTCTGCACCCAGTGTTCAATGTGGACTACCTTCGACCATACGTCCCACCATTACTAGAGATATCAAACATTGCAGAGAAACTCACACCAAAAGAGTTAAACCCATATTGCATGGAACATGCCACAACTGATCAAATTATGGAAATACAGGTCAAGATCACTTGCCAATAGAATATCCAACTATACTGGGTTGTCAAATTTGGCCAACTCCTCCACCAAGGCAAGTGGCTCACCAAGGACCAAGTTCAGTAGAGGTTTCCCCATCTCATGGAGGCAGCCAACATAATGGGGACAATTTCTTGCTAAGGGGGGAGGACTAATCCAGATGGATGTTGGTGGCCACCCACCTATTCGACTTGGACCTCCACCACTGTCTCTTTCGATTTTTTAGTTTCCTTAATTGTAACACAATTTACTATTTTTGGAAGCTTTTCAGGTCCTGAACTTCCCAAGCCATTTTGAGGCCCTAAACGATGTTTTTTGGCCACTCAAAAGTTGCATTCCTTGGATAAATATTTCTAATGAGGTATTGTGTACATCAAACGAAGATCGTTTGCCAAAGTTCTAACCCTGAGAAGTGGATGTACCAATTTTCCCAAACATGTCCCATAGTTTTGTCGCTTCATCTCCTAGGGTTAGGTTTTTGGATGTTTAAGGTTTTCCATTGTTTCTTAATAATGAATAGGCCTTCAAGCCTCATAATAAAAAATTTTAGAGGCATGTAGCCACGACATCTCCTATCAGAGATAAGCTACCATTTCCCAAGCAAGTCTTATTTCCATTCTGTTTGTAAGCATATTTCAGTATTTGATAGTAATGAAATGAAGTGTTGTTTTTATTGCATCTTTGTATTTATGGTTATACCTATAATTTTCTGTGTTCCTATTTAAGTTTGGATAAGCTCTTCCACATATCATCGAGTATATTTTAAAAGTCCACCATAGGTTTCTATCCTCGCCATAGGTAACCGAGTGAGTCACCTTGTATACTGTGATACACCGAACACAACGTTCGGTTAGATTTCCTGTGTGTACGTCAAGTCCTTGGCTCGCAAAGGTGTATATTGTAGTTCACAGTTAGTTGGTTAACCCTTTTTGCTAGTTACCCTTTTCTTTTATTTTGTGTTGTTAATTTTTAAAATCAATTAATTACTCGTGAAATAACATCCTCGTCGTGGAACAACTCCTTATTAAATCTTAGGTTGAGAATAATGGAAATAGTTCCTGAGTCTACCAATCAAGGAGACCCCTCTGATGGGAATCCTAGTCCTTTTCCTTCTTTTGGGAATATTGGTTCTCCTTATATGGCAACGTTGTCCCTTCCTGGATTTACCATTGGTTTTCCATTTTGCTTGTTTTTTACCACTATGGTTTTGAATGTCCAAATTTCTTCTCAACCATGTTCTCGTCCACCTAAACAATATCAACCTCAATTTGATCCTAAAGTTAGTTGTTTTCTTTCTTCATCTATTGTTTCTTTATCCCTTTCTTCCTCTTCACTTGGTGAAAGTCTTGAATCTAGTAACTAGGAAATTAAAAACAAGAAGAAGAGAATGAAGAAGAAGAAGAAAAATAAGCAGGGGTGCAACCAAGCAACCATTGTTATTGAGGAGATTGATTTTTAGAAACCTCATAATTAGCCCTGCAAAGCTAAATTCCTTGCATGCTTTGTAATGGTGATCACCTTCTTAGAGATTGTCCTGGTATTCCCAAGGTATTATAAATGTGGTCCACAAGCTCACAACGACCTTTGTCATTAGCCTCTAGAGATCATGTTGGTGATAGATCCTCAACTAGTGATAGTAAGGTCCATGGAAAAAAGGGTAAAGTCAAGTTTCCCTCCAGGTTATGTGAAGGGAATCATCATATTCACCTTTGTCATTTTATGGATGAAGCCTCAAAAGTGTTGGAAAACCTTACAGCTTCTCAGCCTCGTCTTCCAATTAGTCATTGAAAGATTTCTCCCAATCCTCCAATAGTTGATGAAGTGAGTGATCATAATTCATCCCTAATAAATCCCACTCTCTCTAAATGTGAATCCTATGAGTCCATTCCCGACCAACCATTGGTTGAGAAAATGGTTGACCCAATAGGATAGATGAACCCTATATTTAACAATTTTTGCAATTCATCTTTCACAATTTCCCTTGAAGCGGGGTTCATCCTCCTTTGTGGCTATCTCACAGGCTTGTATTTCTCTTGTATATAAATATGATGAATGCATGTGTCTTGGTGAATGCCTCTCATATCTGTATATTCCTAAGAAAAAGTATCTGAAAATTTTTTCAATGCTTGAATTAACTTTTTTTTCCTGTTTAGGGGTTAAGGGAGAATTAATATTCAAAAGTTTTTCATGAAAAATTTCAACCTTCTTACTCCCCCATTTAGTCATGGAATATGTAGGAAATGCAGATAATAAGGTTGAATTTAATTTGGTTGATGTACTATATTTATGAAAATCCTGCATATTAGTAATGAGATGTAAATTATGACTAGACTACCCTTCTTCTTGCTGCAAAGAATAAGGATTAGAAATACAACAATTTATCAAATTTTCTTATGAATTTTCTATAAGGATCATGGCTCGGGAAATTATCAAAACTGGTCGGGCACATTCTGAATCATGCTCTTCTTCTTCAACCTAATGTGTATTTTTTGATTGCAAGAGAGGTTGAGCTGGGGGATACAAATTAATGTGCTTTGTTTCAGTCCCATGAGTGATGGTCATATTTCCGGACCTACACCTTATATAAGCATCTGTCGTGGCTATGCACACTCTCTTCAAGATCAAAGAATGCCCTCCTAAGTTAGTTTTGGGTTGAAGAATATAAAAATATGCAGGGTACTTTCAAGAATCTAATGAGATGACAATGTCTTCAAATACCCCCTCTGGATTTACCTTAGACCTGTCTATTAATTATAACATGGTAGGAGTAGGCAATAAATCAAAGGTTCCTATTCTAGGTAAGGTCTCCATAGTAATCACATTAATGGCTGCACCTAAATCGATTAAAGTATCTTTTATAGGTTGTCCATTAATAAAGGTGGTAACCACAGGGATTCTAGGGTTTGCAAATTTTTCAGTAACAAATCTGGTAGACATTAAACTTGCAATATTTCCACCTACTTGAATTGTAGAGAGTTATTTCTTTTGTCTTCCCAGTCGCTTGGTACATAACTCCCTTATTGTTTTAGCATAGATTGGGATATATTTAATTGCTTGCAAGAATGGGATCTTAATGCATACATTTCTCAATTCAGACAGAAGATCAAACTTAGATTGATTTAGTCTCATTTCCATCCTCTCTGGAAAAGGAGGTTGGATTGTATGGGATGAGGAATGTTCTTGCAGTTTTGTAGGTTGTTCTATTGGTTTAGGTGTGGTTTCAACTTCAGGAATTTCTAGAGAGTCTTCCTCTACAATCTCTTCAATTCTTCCAAGTTGATTCATCACTTTTCTTGACCTCAGTTGGATTTCCTATAGCGACACAAGAAATTCCTATAACAGTGGAACATAAATTTCCTACAGTGACTGTGGTGCAATACAGTAAGTAGGAAAAGTGGGATAGGTGACCAATCCATTGTTGTGAGTGGATTGAATGGTTTTATTATTGGGGTTAGACATTGGCTGGGCAGGAAGTTACATAGGATGAGGTTGATTTGGCGGGGAAAGAAACTCAAGTTATTCCCGTTGAGGTTGAATCATTTGCTGTTGTGTAGGCTGCAGAGGATAAAAGTTTTGAGAAGGAAAATTATAAGTGGTAGGGTAAGAAAAGTTCCCCTGCTAAGGATGTTGTGGAGGCCAGGTTTGGTAGGGCATTGGAATATTCCACATCTAATTTTGATTATAAGGAACTTGAAAATGTGATTGAGCCATACCTGCGACACCTCATTGCCATGGTCTTTGAGGTGTCATTGCATAAAGTGCGTTGACAACTCCTTGATCTACTAGATATGTTACTCTGATTTTAGGAAGTCAAGGGAATTGATCAGTGGAGTGCTCTGCTTCATAGATTCGGCATATCTCTATGCTATCTACAAGACATTCCCTCAAGGCATGCTTCTTCCTAAATTTCGAACAGAACACGGCGAGGGATTTTTCCAGTTCCTCCTGTTTTTTTTTGTTTCTTCTTAACCTGCAAATCATCCAATTGAGAAGACAATGTGCTGAGAATATCAATCTCAAAATGTTCAAATAATTACCAATTTCAACTCTGGTTACTCCAGCTCTAGTAATTGACTTGACAATCCTAGAAGCAGTATCTCTTTTTCCTCCTCCAACTTTATAATTTCCTCTTGAATATTAATGACATATCTCATGTACTTCATCATAGCCAACTTTCATATGTCACCTCCTCCCATCAGAATCAAAATCTCCAGGATTTTGGCCTGATTTATCTGAGAAAAATTGTTCTTTTAGTATCCTTGCTCAGTTGATTCATTTTAGACCTCTGCATATTATACTAAAATCTCTCCAGCAAGTCCTTAAGGCTCTCCCCCTCCTTCTGAGTCATGCCAAATATATCTTCTCTGAGGTCCCTAGTCTTGCAATAATCTTGATACTTTCATAAGAATACCTTTTTTATTTCCTACCAAGTTGTAATGGAGTTTGAAGCCAACCCCATGAACCGCCTGTTGTGCTATACAACAACCCCCCATTTCATAAAATTTCATTTTAGAAAATTATAATATGAAATGGGTCCCTTTGAGATTAAATTGGTATTAACCCATCACTCTTCTAAAGGGTTGGAAACAAACAAAAAATTATAAAACCTTTTTGAGTTGATAAATAATCAGTCTTAAAATAAAATGAATAATTCTTTATTTTTGCGATAAAGCAATCACAAGATCGCATATCGCAATAACAAAGGATGCATAACCATGACCCATTGATTCTCCCCGATGCGACAAGCGCAAGTAACCATCGGTTATCGGGAAATCAAGCAATAAAAGGCCCCTCCCCTTGCTCCGATGCGATATCGCAATCGGCAATTGGGGAATGTAATATGAATATAACGAACTATCCTCCTTAAAACTCCCGATGCGAGTCAAGCGATATCGCTATCGGCAATCGGGGATTCCACAAAAATTTAAATAAGATTTCCGAAGGCTTCCTCCGATCGCCGATTGCAATAAAGCCAAACGCGACTTTCAAAAAGGATTGATATGACTTCGGTATATTATATTAATTATCATTAAAATCCTTTTCTCTTCCTGATAGTGATTCGCTTGCGTCCAACCGCCAAAAAATCAAATCCACGCTTAAACGATTATTCAACAAGTAAAGGATATAATGAGCATTTAAATGATTGACAGGTTTAAACGGCCAATTAATGGAGCAGTTATGCCTAAATCCCCTCAAATATTGTATCTGAGGGAGCCTTATGATAAATCTTCCATTATTCATTGATTGACACAATTCCTCCATACTTGGTTTTCGCCATCTATTCTCCGCATTACGTTCATTTTTCTCTTGTGTAGAGTTTTTTCCCCAGTAGCGATTTCAGACCAAATGGGGAAGAAATCTAAGAAATCTGGAACGACTTCAGCTTCTGCGGTAACATGACAACATGCCACTGATCCGGGACCAAGAAAAAAGGGATTAATCTCAGATACCACATGTCTCGGCCTCGGCAGTACTACTTGGCAAAATATTTACAACCTGGTTGAAGCCGAGGAACCTCAACAAACATCGGTGAGAGCTACAGTAGGCTCAAGCCAGAAATTTGATGCTACTTTAAAAGATTTGGCTAATTCCTACCTACACAGGATAGTGGCTCGAGAGAAAATTCTTCCATATACGGATGTGGTGAGATGGGCAATTGAAGAAATTATGATTACAGTCAGAACATTTTTCACTATTGATGGGAGAGTATTCAGTTCATTTCAGCCCAATGATTTGAGACAAATGTACCATTTTCCCGAACCAGAGAAGAAGTATAATAAAGCATTTCTGGAGAAGTTTCAAGATGAGAATGAAACTGAGTCGGAGCCTATACGGGAATGGAGATAGAACCCGGCGAAACACAAACATGAGTCTTCGGGTAAGTACTCCGTTGATTCCTTATGCTCTCCTTATTGTTATGCTGGAGTCATGATGTGTCGAATGTGGGGATTGCATGATTCTTCGAAATTTTCCATAGAGATGGTACCTTTGATGGAAGCAGCATGTAATAGTGAAATCATGGATTGTGGGACTATATTATCAGATAAGTTGGCTACAACTATTCTTGAATTCAGAAACAAATCCCATGTTACTGATAGGTTCATCCCTCCATTTTACTTTAGTGCCTATATTTTGGAGACCCTCTGTTTTAATTCCGAGTTTCCTGTGTTAGGGTGGAGATGGAATCCACAAGACCCTATGCCTATTCATATCTACCACTAGAAATTATGGAAAACTCATTATAAACATCACTTATACCAAGTCTGCAATGGATTCATGCTACCTATTTACTATGCAATTTCTGATAGACCTACTCCTAAGATCTCCTCTCAGGCAGAGATTGACTTGAAAACCTTAGGAACCTGGTTTGGAGAAGAAAAATTCACTTATGTAAGAGTTTTTGGCAGTCAAGCCAGGCCTCATATCCTCCCCTTGTATATATTAGACAAACTATTAGCTCGCGAGATAGCATATCAACTTACAACCGCATCAGCTACAAAGACTCTCAGAAATTCAAAGAAACAAGTTTGGCCTCCTTTCGTCTAAGGTGTGGCATCTATACTCTGCATGATATAAACATGTAGAGAAAGAGGTGGAAAAAATTAACATCCTAAGTCTCGCCACTCTGCCTAATAGACATTTTGACCCGAAGAAAGTCATCTATAATGCTCTAGACCGGGCCAAACTCACTAAATTTGAACATAAGGAAGATGAGTTTGATGACATGTTCTCCTAAGCCGAGTTAATATTTCAGGTGCAGCAGCTAGATAGAATGAGATACCATGATGACGGGTTAGTAGAATTTAATAAACTTAGAGAGCAGAGGTTGCAAACTCTGCCTCTAGATTTGTTAGCTACTGCCCTGATGATACAATCAAGTGAGCCTAAATAGCAGCTTACCAGCGAACCTCCTACTACATCCGAAATCTTCAAAGAAGTCTAAAGAAGAGAGCAGGGGGAACTCCGGAGGTTAGAACAGGAAGAGGAAAAGAGGAAAGAACAAGAGGAATCACAGAGGAAAGACAGAGAGGAAGCAGAAAAGAAAGAACATGAGAGAATACGGGAGGAGGAATAGAAAAAGCAGCAGGAGCATAGCAGCAAGGAGGTGAGTGTCGATACTCAAATTGACCCAACATTGCTTGAAGAATAGAAACAATTTAATACAATTATAAGCAATCTTGAGAGCTCAATGGATGTCGATACATCCAAAGCGGCCGATACACAGGATACAACATCAAAGGAGGTTCCAAGCAAATGAACCAGCGGTCTACCCCCGACTACAGTAGTAGAAATAATTCCCAAGAATCCTTCAGATCAAATTATTTTGCAGGTGGAGGACATTCCTCCACTGGATGTTTTCTATAGCCCAAAACATAGGGATGTAATAAAGCGACAGTGGAAAGGGAGAAGGATTGATCAACCTTCTATGTTCCCTGAACAAACAATAACAACCAATGTGGTGTGGAGGGAAGAATTCGACCCCTCCGATGACCTGACAAAGTTATCCCAATATGCTGGTGCCTATTCAGCAGCCACCATGGATAAGGCATCGGAGGTAAGCAATTTGTTGAAAGAAAAGGATCAAGTGATCGCTTCACTACAAGCACAGTTATCGGAGGAACAATAGAAGACAGGACAACTACAACAGCAACTGTCCACGTAGCAACAGTTAAATAACCAGCTCAACAAACAGTTGCATGAAGAGAAACAGAGGGCCGATTCGGGAGCGATTTAGAGACAGAAAGAATTATTGGAGGCATTATCAAAGTTGAAGGCAATGAATGAACAGATGGAAAAGACAAAAGATGAGCAAATTTCTCAGTTATCAGCTCAAGTAGAAAAGTTCAAGAGTCTTCCCCAGCTTGCCGAGTTCAGAGTAGAGGCAATACAGATTAAAAAGGCATTAATAACACAAATAAGATTGTTGTGTCATGAAATTGCCCAAGTTGAACCTCTCTGCGACATAAAAATATATATAATAGACAAATCAGTTGATTCCAGGCAGGATTTAGAGCAAGCCGATGACACTTTAACATATTTTCTTACTTGGCAAGACTCTAATGAGGGGCAGGCAGCAAACTTGCCCAAAATTTTAGAATCCCATAAAGAAATCCTATTCATGGAGTGGTAGTCCCAATTAATGAAAGCAGAGAGAGCGGTTTCTAGATGCAAGTTATCTACAAGCAATTTAATTGACTTGATCAACAATACTCTCTATTTATCTAACATGATTTCTTAATGTACACTAGGTAAATTATTATCAGCCAAAACATTGGAGCAGCCATGTCACCAAGAGCTACAAAAGAATGGGAGATTGATCTTAGGAATTAAAAGTTTAACTTGGGACACCTATTGGCTGTTCCTAGTAAAACCATACAGCCAGAGAGCCGCCCTCAAATGCCTAATAGATGCAATCGGGTGTATCATTCCTGATATACATGATGCCACCTATGCTACTCAAATCAATTCTCATCTCAGTCGCCCTCAAGAAGTGGAACCAATGCTGGCAATATGTGAACTTAGGACAAAAGGCAAATAGCCAGAATGATGAATCATTGCTGCCGATTACCAGATCACTGTGGGAGAGATATTCAAGATCGGATTATACCAATTTAGTAGGATTTTAATTTTGTAGTTTGTTAGGTTAGTTTAGTATTTATAGACCCTTTCATGTATTTAGAAAGGGTCGTAAGTTTTTGTATATGACTTAAGCCTGAAGTTGCACTACTGTACTTCAGGCATATTCTTTTATGAAAACTGGACCAATCTTTCCAAATTTTGATAACGAAGCTTTTATGTGGATGTGCACTATTGCCTTTATTTAAAAGTATTTCTGAGTCGGAAGAAGGAATTGAAATCACTATTGACGTTGAGAATGATTCGCAGCTCATATGGTACTATTATCTATGTCTGAGTTTATTCCTTTTATGTGAATTGTTGTTTGGTCATTCTTGCTATTATTGAATATGTGAATGTGTTTTAACAGTAAACTTTATACTTTCCACTATTGGATGTTTACAGTTTGCTATTCTTTTAATCATGCATGTATCAGTAATATAAAAAGAGAAGTGTAACAATGTTTTATCAATTACTTCGTCCAACTATTTGAACGAAGCAATTATCATTTAAATGAATGTCTTTGTTTATTGAATAGTGTCATCTATATGCCTATCAACGAACACAGATCACTAAACGTTGCACTTAAGAATAGAATCTTCCCGGGATAAAATAGTCATTTACGTTTTTGCTCATAGAATAAGTCCTCCATTTATTATCACTTATTAGAAAACCAATCATTCATCCACCCCCTTTTATTCATTACTGGGAAACTGGTCCCATTATATCTAGTTAGAGCCGCCATCCCAAATGGAAAAGGAGCTATATTAAGGTCCGGACCGGGTGGTTATCCCCCAATGTTGATGTAATGATTTTCGGGGCATCAACATTTTTGGTGCTAGAAGGAGGGCATCAACTATGAATGGCGATTAAATCAAAACCTATAGACCATTCATAGAGTAAATCACCCTCCGCCTCACCTCAGACCTCTCATTTGCACTCTGCAATACCAGTGTCCAGATGAGAAGAAGAGGGATCAACTACCACTGCTCAACCCCATCATACTTCAGAACGTTTAAGTTCGGAGTCCCCTGAAGTTTAGTCTATCATCCAGAAACTTCGAGGCTTCTCAATTTCACCTCGGAGATCTGAAGTATCTCAAGGTAGTAAGACTTCGCAATTCCGCCTACCTCATCCTCTCACTAGACTTCAAATCGAAAAACTCGGCATTGAACCACCTGAGTTGCCTTTACCCCAAAGGAAAAGGGTTAAAAAGAACACTGAAGGTTCTGGTAGTGAGACCTTTTCTCCATCATCTTCCATCTCATCATCTCCAGTGCGAAGTCAAACACTCACTTTCCCATTACATATTATTGTTCACCAGGGGTCTTCACCTTCAACATCATAATCTTTTCAATCTTCATTTCCACCTCCTCCCCAAACACCTGGAACACCACAGGAAATCATTGGTACTCCCAAGATGGCTTAGAATCCATGGAACAGCCCTGGTGCGGTCACTATGCCTGCACCATTACATCCATTACCTGATTATCCTGAGAAATGGTTACCAAAGTTTAATCCAGATGCTGGAACATTAGCTGAGGAACACATGAATAATTTCATGTTGTCAGTTAATCTGAAAGGAGTAACAAAAGAAGATGTTGTAGTTAGACTTTTCCCCTACACATTTCAAGGATCAGCTGGGTCTTGGTATTTTTCCTTGCCCTCTGGATCCATTACCAGTTGGAATACTTTTCAGGAGCAGTTTCTTACCAAATATGGTGATGATAGATCCTTGGCCACACTCATTAATTACCTTTCAAATCTAAGGATTGAGTCTAGAGAACCAATTAAGGAGTTTAACTCTTGATTTAATAAACTCTTGAATAAAATCCCTACCGATTCCAAGCCAAGTGAACAAATTAAAGCGAGTGGTACATTACAACCTTACCTTGAAATATAGCCATTTTTGTAGATAGGGCTAGAAAACCTACATTGGCCGAAAACATGAAAGAAGCCCTCGCTGTCGAAAAACGTATAATCGCTTTGGAAAAGAAAGCTGCTCTCGAAGACAGGAAATCCAAAAAAGTGTCTTTCAAGGATGATTCAAAGAAGAAAATCACCAAAGATCCATACGATATGGAGGGTCTTCAAAAGGTCCTCAAAACAATGTCAAATGAAATGGTTGAAATTAAAAAGCAAGTAGCAGAAACTTCAACAAAGAAACCTTATATGAATTTTAAGAAACCTGAGTCAAAACCTCCAAATGTTATATCCAATGCAGATTCAGACCCTAAGGAAGAAGAAGAAGAAGAAACAATTGCACCATTTGATGAATTTGAGGAAGAGGAAGTCATTGAATGCCATGGAATGTGGGACTTCATATTGCCTAACTCCGATACCGAAACTGAACAAGAAGCTTTTCCTGTGACTACTAGGAGCAAAAGTGCCCCTGAACCTGTCCAGCAAGTTCAAAGAAAAGGAGTGTAGGTACTAATACTACAAAGGAAAAGGTACCCACAAGGAAGCCAACTACAACAGTGCCTCAAAACCAACCATCATCCTCAAATATAACTTCATCATCAAAGACGTTGGTAGTATCGGATTCAATGGATTACAATATTTTTGATGATATGAAAAAGAATAAGGCAAACATCACCATGTTTTAACTTAGCAAATTAAAACATCAACAGAAATTGCTTCTTAAAGAAATTAATGCAGTTCCTTCTTCGCCTCTTCCTAGTGCTAAAGCTGCAAATGATTCAAGACAACCACCTTCTGGTAGAGTTGAGGCTACTGATACGATTCTAATCGGAGATAGATCAAATTCCCATACCCCTCCTTTCCTCTTAACCTACGAAATCTACAATCGAAATCTACATAGTTGCTTGATTGACTCCGGGGCATCATCCAATATAATGCCAGCTTTAGTTTGTTCAAAACTGAACATAGAACCCCAAAAGTCTTCAATTCACATTGTGCAGTTAGATAGAACCAAAGTCCAGGTCTTAGGGGAAATAAGCTCTATTACTATCAGGTTATCGGCTGATCCACGAGTAGTTCAAAGAATTGATATCTTAATCGATGATATACCTGAGTTTTATGGTTTAATCTTGAGCAGGGATTGGTCTGAGAAGCTCCATGGGTATATTTCTATCAATTGGTCTCATATGTGGCTGCCATACAAGGGAAATCCAAATCAAATAAAAATCAATCGAGAGAAACACATGACCCATACTGTCACAGAGTTCGAACAGGAGAATCAACCAATTGCATTTAACAATAAAATTTTGGGAAACTATTCTGCTGAATCATTCTTTGGCAATTATATTGTCCAACCATCTCCTTTCTCGGTAAAAAAATTTCACATCACAAATCGAAATTTTTTCACAAACTGACAGATCAAGATGTGTTAATGTTACTGAGAATTCTGTAAATAAAATTGTTGATAATTCTTTATTTTGGTCTTTATATTTTGACGGTTCAAAATCTAGTGAAGGATCAGGAGCAGGGTGTATTTTAGTCAGCCCTGAGGGAGAAAAAGCAATGCTTTCTTGTAGATTATAATTTGAATGCACGAATAATACAGTTGAGTATGAGGCCTTGGTGCGAGGATTATATAAAGCTATTGACCTGAAAGTTCAATATTTAAAAGTGTTTGGCGATTCAGAGATTGTCATAAAACAAGTTCGAAATACAATCCATTGTCTCTCTAATCACCTCAAACACTATCAGCCTTTAGTCCAGGAACTTATATCTCATTTCTTAGCATTCAATATTTCACCTATTCCCAGATCCCAGAATGTAGCAACTGACTTGTTGGCCAATGTTGCTTCTAAACTCCTGCCTTCTGAAGATTATAGCTCGGACAGATTTTCAGTAGAGTTTATCTTTAGGCCATCAATTCCTGACAATGTCACCAATTGGTGAGTGTTCAACCATGATGAAGACATCCTACATTTCTTAACTTCTAACAAACCCTACAACGATCAGATCATTGATGAAAGTGATCATGATCTTAAGATGAAAGAAAAGCATGAGGAAAACTCAATACCAAGACCTGTGGTTAAACTTGAAGATCTCTACGACATTAAAGAAAGGTTTAAACAGGTAACCAATTCAAAAATCCAAAGTTCTACCTTAAGATTTTAATTGATAAATCTCGGTACTGAGTAGAACCCTCAAAATATCAATTTAGGATTAGGACTTTCTGAACAAGAAAGGATAGCATTTATTAGATTATTAAGGAAAAATAAACATGTCTTCGCTTGGAAGTATGATGATTTAAAAACATATGATACATCAATCATCCAGCATACCATTCCAATGCTTTCTGAACAAAAACCGGTTCAACAAAAATTGAGGAAAATAAATCCAAACTTAGAGAGCCAGATAAAATTAGAACTCAATAAACTCTTGAAAGCAAAGATTATTTTTCCTGTTTGGCACTCAAACTGGGTCTCCAATATGGTGCCTGTTAGGAAGAAAAATGGTGACATCAGGATTTGTATAGATTTCATAAATCTAAACAAGGCAAGTCAAAAAGATAATTTCCCATTACCTACCATGGAGCAAATACTCCATTCAGTAGCAGGTTCTGAGCTAATGTCCTTTCTAGACGGTATTTCAGGATACAACCGAATTCTATTCCATCCTGATGACAAACTCAAAACTACTTTCAGAACAAAATGGGGAACTTACGCCTATCAAAAAATGCCTTTTGGACTTATTAACGCAGGAGCTACATTACAAAGAGCAATGGATATAGCCTTCAAAGGATTGATCAACAAAACAGTAGTCGTCTATTTAGATGATATTACTGTATTTTCTAAAAAGAGATCCAACCATTTACATGATTTGAATCAAATCTTTGAACGCTGTAGAAGGTATGGTATTTCACTTAATCCCAAAAAATGCTTCTTTGCTCTAAATCAAGGAAAGCTCTTGGGATTTATCGTTTCCAAAGATGGTATTTATATTGATCCCGACAAGATTAAAGAAATTTCTGAAATCCCATTTCCTCATAACAAAAAATCCATGCAGTGATTTTTAGGTCAGATCAACTTTGTCAAAGATTTGTTCTCGATTTTTCTCATGTCATTTTCCATTACAAACCATGATTAAGAAAAATTCAGTGTTTAGATGGGGGTCTGTGGAAAAAGAAGCATTTGATTTAATCAAACAATCAATAATCAATGCCCCCGCTTTAAACACTCCTAAAGTTTCTAATCATTTCACATTGTACACTATCGTTTCCGATTCATCTTATGTAGCGGTACTCACTCAGATTAATGATCATGACTTGGAAGCACCGATTTCATTCTTTAGCTCAAATTTTCAGGGTGCAAAACTAAATTACTTCGAAGTTGAAAAACAAGCCTTTGTTGTGTATAAAGCCATTAAACACTACAGGCCCTTCCTTCTAAAAGCCCATACAAAAGTAATAGTTCCTTTTTCTGCAGTAAGGCAATTACTGATCCAAAGGGAATTAGGTGAAAAAAGGGCAAATTGGGTTACAACACTTCAAGAATATGACTTGGAAATCAAGCCAGCAAAGATTGTTAGAGGCCAAGGTTTTTGCAGGTTATTAGCAGGAGCATCCAACATTCTGGAATTAGGTGATACAGATCATGTTAAAGAAATCAACCAGATAAGTATTACCAATTTTGAATCTCAATATGCAGATTTAATCTTTTATTTGAAAAATGAACATGCACCTACTAATATTCCTTATAAAAACAAACGGGCCATTAGATTAAAGGCAAAAAACTTCATTATCATTGATGATGTGCTTTTCAGGCAAAACTATGATTCAGTTTTATTAAGATGCCTGGAGAAACCTGAAGCACAAAATGTTTTGCAGGAGCTACACGATGGACCAGCTGAAGGACATTTTGGAGCTGACACAACAGCTCACAAAATCATTCATGTTGGATATTACTGGCCCACCTTATTCAGAGATACCCATGAGTATGTAAGGAAATGCCAAAGTTGTCAAGTCTCTAGTGAAAGACAGAGGAAACCAGCTTTCCCTTTGCAACCAGTCAACATTGATCAACCTTTTGAACAATGGGGATTAGATATCATTGGGGAAATAACTCTACAATCCTCCAAATAACATAAGTATATCCTTACTGCTACTGATTACTTTACTAAGTGGTTTGAAGCAATTCCATTAAAAACAACAAACTCCGAAGGAATTATAGAATTTATAGACCAGTTCATCATTACCAGGTTTGGTGTCCCAAATGCTCTTGTTTTTTATAATGCATCTTATTTCTCTGGAAATGCCATGTTTGAGTTTTCTATTAAAAGAGGATTTAAATTGAAATATTCTGCAAATTACTATCCCCAGGGTAATGGTCTGGCAGAGTCTACCAATAAAAATTTACTCAAAATCATTAAGCAAACTATCGAACAAAATCATAAAAACTGGCACAAATCTTTAATATTTGCACTATGGGCTGATAGAATAATGCAGAAGGCCTCTATAGGTACTTCTCCATTCAATCTTGTATATGGGAAAGAAGCAGTACTACCGACCAATCTAGCACTTCCTTCTCTAGCCCTAGTTCAGTTTATTGAAGAAAGCCCCACTTCTTCTATCCAACTCAGACATGATGAAATTTTAAAATTAGAAGAAGAGAGAGAGAAAGCCAAAATTACTCATGCTAAACATCAGCAGAAAATCAAGTCATCATTTGATTCAACTTCGTCTAGTTCTAAACAGTTGCAGGTTGGTGATCTAGTTCTAAAATGGGACAAAGCACATGAGGATAAAGGTAAACACACCAAATTTCAAAAGATGTGGCTTGGACCATTTCAGATCAGTGAGAAGATAGGCCATTCAACATTCATATTACAAGATCTATCAGGAAAGAGGGAATCTCTTCTTGTTAATGGCCTCATGTTAAAGAAATTCTTCAATTGAGGAGGTAACCCCTTCTCTTTTAAATTCAGTAGGATTTGCAGTTTTAAGACCATTAGGAAATAAAGTTTTAAAATAGCTTCTATTGGCCTTTTCTATATTGAAATGTTGTTCGGAAGAAGTGCTTTTAATATTTACTTTTGTAAAATAGAAACCTTAAACAAAAGGGACAATTTCTAGGAAATTAGGTATATTAACATTCTGAAGACCCCATTTTACTTTTGTGAAAATCCTCTCAAGATTTAGAAGTAGTGTAAATCATTTTAATGTTTTCAAACTGGCCACAAAAGGGTTATCAATATCAAAACAGAGACTGATTCAATCTTAGCATCCTCAACTCTTACCTTGTCATCCATTTTCTCTTAAGGAGAAAATTGTCCATCCCATTCATCCAGGTTTATGATTACTCAGAGTGTAATTCTAAAATATCTTATATAAAGATAAGGGGTCTTATCACAAGCCTGCTTACCATGATCATTGGGAAATAGTCTAACCAACATTACTAACACTGCATACCAAAACAGGGTAATGGCTTATAAGCATAAGACAAGGGGTCTCATCACGAGCCAGCTTGTTCGATTAGATTACAACCATTGAATGGCATTGTCAAAATAGCTGGCAACCAAACCAGGACAATGGCTTTTTATCTTACAAAAAATGGAAAAGAAAGAAATACAAAATATGAAAACATGTTTTGAATTCATTCTTTTAATCATACTCTGAGATGGGAGGGGTCATAGACAATCAAATGGTTAAAAGGTATCCCTGTTGAAACTATAAACGTTTGCTGGCAGCAGAGGCTCTACCTGTGACAAAGGAGTCAATCAAAAAGGCTACGTTGGAAAGGTGTTTTGTTTTATCATTATCAACGAATAGAGGCCAATTTAAAACTTAGAATGTAATTAATTTTAACGAGAGAAGGAATTAGCAAAAAACATGCTCTTATTATATTCAGAATGTGTGTATACTTATTTATATTAGAATTTTACTTTTTGATAAGATATCTATCTAAAGAAAGTTCAAATATTCCAATATTTTTTCAGAGAGAAGTGTTTCTTCCAGCAAATCACCAATTGTTGTGCTATACAACAACCCCCCATTTCATAAAATTTTATTTTAGAAAATTATAATATGAAATGGGTCCCTTTTAGATTAAATTGGTATTAACCCATCACTCTTCTAAAGGTTCGGAAACAAACAAAACATTATAAAACCTTTTTGAGTTGATAAATAATCGGTCTTAAAATAAAATGAATAATTCTTTGTTTTTGCGATAAAGCGATCGCAAGATCGCATATCGCAATAACAAAGGATGCATAACCATGACCCATTGATTCTCCCCGATGTGACAAGCGCAAGTAACCATTGGTTATCGGGAAATCAAACAATAAAAGGCCCCTCCCCTTTCTCCGATGTGATATCACAATCGGTAATCGGGGAATGCGATATGAATATAACGAAATCTCCTCCTTAAAACTCCCAATGCGAGTCAAGCGATATCGCTATCGGCAATCGGGGATTCCACAAAAACTTAAATAAGATTACCCAAGGCTTCCTCCAATTGTGGATTGCGATAAAGCCAAACGCGACTTTTGAAAAGGATTGATATGACTTCGGTATATTATATTAATTATCATTAAAAGCCTTTTCTCTTCCCGATAGTGATTCACTTGCGTCCAACCGCCAAAAAATCAAATCCACGCTTAAACGATTATTCAACAAGTAAAGGATCTAATGAGCATTTAAATGATTGACAGGTTTAAATGGCCAATTAATGGAGCAATTATGCCTAAATCCCCTCAGAGATTGTATCTGCGGGAGCCTTATGATAAATCTTCCATTATTCATTGATTGACACAATTCCTCCATACTTGGTTTTCGCCATCTATTCTCCGCATTACGTTCATTTTTCTCTTGTGCAGATTTTTTTCCCCAGTATCGATTTCAGACCAAATGGGGAAGAAATCTAAGAAATCTGGAATGACTTCAACTTCTGCGGTAACAGGACAACATGCCACCGATCCGGGACCAAGCAAAAAGGGATTAATCTTAGATACCACATGTATCAGCCTCGGCAGTACTACTTGGCAGAATATTTACAACCTGGTTGAAGCCGAGGAACCTCAACAAACATCGGTACGAGCTACAGCAGGCTCAAGCTGGAAATTTTATGCTACTTTAAAAGATTTGGCTGATTCCTACCTACACAGGATAGCGGCTCGAGAGGAAATTCTTCCATATAAGGATGTGGTGAGATGGGCAATTGAAGAAATTCAAATTACAAACAGAACATTCTGCACTATTGATGGGAGAGTATTCGGTTCATTTCAGCCCAATGATTTGAGACAAATGTACGGTTTTCCCGAACCAGAGAAGAAGTATAATAAAGCATTTCTGGAGAAGTTTCGAGATGAGAATGAAACTGAGTCGGAGCCTATACAGGAATGGAGATAGAACCCGAAGAAACACAAACATGAGTCTTCATGTAAGTACTCCATCGACTCCTTATGCTCTCCTTATTGTTATGCTGGAGTCATGATGTGTCGAATGTGGGGATTGCATTATTCTTCGAAATTTTCCATAGAGATGGTATCTTTGATGGAAGCAGCATGTAATAGTGAAATCATGGATTGGGGGACTATATTATCGGATAAGTAGGCTACAACTATTCTTGAATTCAGAAACAAATCCCGTGTTATTGATAGGTTCATCCGTCCATTTTACTTTAGTGCCTATGTTTTGGACACCCTCTGTTTTAATTTTGAGTTTCCTGTGTTAGGGTGGAGATGGACTCTAGAGGACCCTATGCCTATTCATATCTACCACCAGAAATTATGGAAATCTCATTATAAACATCACTTATACCAAGTCTGCAATGGATTCATGCTACCTATTTACAATGCAATTTTTTATAGACCTGCTCCTAAGATCTCCTCTCAGGCAGAGATTAACTTGACAGCCTTAGGAACTTGGTTTGGAGAAGAAAAATTCACTTATGTAAGAGTTTTTGGCAGGCAGGCCAGGCCTCATATCCTCCCCTTGTATATACCAGACAAACTATTAGCTCGCGGATAGCATATCAGCTTACAACAGCATCAGCTACAAAGACTCTCAGAAATTCAAAGAAGCAAGTTTGGCCTCCTTTTCCTCTAAGGTGTGGCATCTATACTCTGCATGATTATAAACATGCAGAGAAAGAGGCGGAAAAAATTAACATCCTAAGTCTCGCCACTCTGCCTAATAGACGTTTCGACCCGAAGAAAGTCATCTACAATACTCTAGACCATGCCAAACTCACCCAATTTGAACATAAGGAAGATGAGTTTGAGGACCTGTTCTCCTCAGCCGAGTCAATATTTTAGGTGTAGCAGCTAGCTAGAATGAGATACCATGATGATGGGTTAGTAGAATTTAATAAACTTAGAGAGAAGAGGTTGCAAAATCTGCCTCTATATTTGTTAGTTACTGCCCTAATGATACAATCAAGCGAGCCTGAGCAGTAGCTTACCAGTGAACCTCCTGCTAGATCTGAAATCTTTGAAGAAGTCCAAAGAAGAGAGCAGGAGGAATTCTGGAGGTTAGAACAGGAAGAGGCAAAGAGGAAAGAATAAGAGGAATCACAGAGGAAAGACAGAGAGGAAGGAGAAAAAAAAGAACAGGAGAGAATACGGGAGGAGGAACAGAAAAAGCAGCAGGAGCAGAGCAGCAAGGATGTGAGTGTCGATACTCAAATTGACCCAAGATTACTCGAACAATGGCAACAATTTAATACAATTATAAGAAATCTTGAGAGCTCAATGGATGCTGATACATCCAAAGCGGCCGATACACAGGATACAACATTAAAGGAGGTTCCAAGCAAAGGAACCAGCGGTCTACCCCGGACTACAGTAGTAGAAATAATTCCCAAGAATCCTTTGGATCAAATTATTTTGTAGGTGGAGGACATTCCTTTACTGGATGTTTTCTATAGCCCAAAACACAGGGTTGTAATAAAGCGACAGCGGGAAAGGAGAAGGATTGATCAACTTTCTCTGTTCCCTGAACAAACAATAACAACCAATGTGGTGTGGAGGGAAGAATTCGACCCCTCTGATGACCTGACAAAGTTATCCCAATATGTTGCTGCCTATTCAACAGCCACCATGGATAAGGCATCGGAGGTAAGCAATTTGTTGAAAGAAAAGGATCAAGTGAGTGCTTCACTACAAGCACAACTATCGGAGGAACAGTAGAAGACAGAACAACAACAACATCAACTATCCATGCAACAACAGTTAAATAACTAGCTCAACAAATAGTTGCATGAAGAGAAATAGAGGGCCGATTCGGGAGTGATTCAGAGACAGAAAGAATTATCGGAGGCATTATCAAAGTTGAAGGCAATGAATGAACAAATGGCAAACACAAAAGATGAGCAAATTGCTCAGTTATCAGCTCAAGTAGAAAGTTCAAGAGTCTTCCCCAGCTTGTCGAGTTCATAGGAGAGGCAATACAGATTAACAAGGCAATAATAACACAAATAAGATTGTTGTGTCATGAAATTGCCCAAGTTGAACCTCTGTGTGACATAAAAACATCTATAATAGACAAATTAGTTGATGCCAGGCAGGATTTAGAGCAAGCCGTTGACACTTTAACATATTTTCTTTCTTGGCAGCACTCTAATGAGGGACGGGCAACAAACTTGCCCAAAATTTTAGAATCCCATAAAGAAATCCTATGCATGGAGTGGCAGTCCCAATTAATGAAAGCAGAGAGAGCGGTTTCTAGATGCAAGCTATCTACGCGCAATTTAATTGACTTGATCAACAATACTCTCTATTTACCTACCATGATTTCTCAATGTACACCAGGTAAATTATTATCAGCCAAGACATTGGAGCAATCATGTCACCAAGAGCTAGAAAAGAATGGGAGACTGATATCAGGAATTAAAAGTTTAACTTGGGACACCTATTAGTTGTTCCTAGTAAAACCATACAGCCAGAGAGCCGCCCTCAAACTCCTAACGGATGCAATCAGGTATATCATTCCCGATATACATGATGCCACCTATGCTACTCAAATCAATTCTCGTCTCAGCCGCCCTCAAGAAGTGGAACCAATGTTGGCAATATGCCAACTTAGGACAAAAGGCAAACAGCCAGAATGATGAATCATTGTTGCCGATTACCAGATCACTATGGGAGAGATATTCAAGATCGGATTATACCAATTTAGTAGCATTTTAATTTTGTAATTTGTTAGCTTAGTTTAGTATTTATAGACCCTTTCATGTATTTAGAAAGGGTCATAAGTTTTTGTATATGAATTAAGCCTGAAGTTGCAGTATTGTACTTCAGGCATATTCTTTTATGAAAACTGGACCAATCTTTCCAAATTTTGATAATGAAGCTTTTATGTGGATGTGCACTATTGCCTTTATTTAAAAGTATTTATGAGTCGAAAGAAGGAATTCAAATCGCTATTGACATTGGGAATGATTCGCAGCTCATATGGTACTATTATCTATGTCTGAGTTTATTCCTTTTATGTGAATTGTTGTTTGGTCATTCTTGCTATTATTGAATATGTTAATGTGTTTTAACAGTAAACTTTATACTTTCCACTATTGGATGTTTACAGTTTGCTATTCTTTTAATCATGCATGTATCGGTAATATAAAAATAGAAGTGTAACAATGTTTTATCAATTACTTCGTTCAACTATTTGAACGAAGCAATTATCATTTAAATGAATGTCTTTGTTTATTGAACAGTTGTCATCTATATGCCTATCAACGAACACAGATCACTAAACTTTGCACTTAAGAATAGAAGCTTCCTAGGATAAAATAGTCATTTACGTTTTCGCTCATAGAATAAGTCCTCCATTTATTATCACTTATTAGAAAACCAATCATTCATCCAACCCCTTTTATTCATTATTGGGAAACTGGTTCCATTATATCCAGTCGGAGCCACCTTCCTAAACGGAAAAGGAGCTGTATTAAGGTCCAGACTGGGTGGTTATCCCCTGATGTTGATGTAATGATTTTCGAGGCATCAACACCGCCTGAGAGCCACATCCTTCAATGTTGTAGGAAACAACTTTAGCTTCTGAGCGTTGGAAGAATAGTCATATATCTTGCATAACACATTGAATTCAAATAGAAAGTCATCAAGATCTTCACTAGGAACCCCAAAAAAATTAGGGAAGGCTGAAGTAGGAATATTCTTCATCTGAGTAGCTCCACCAACCTCCCTAATACGGAATTTGAATGTGACGAGTTCTTCTTCCTTCTTATTTTATCCATTTGTGTGACTAGTCCCCTCTTCATGGGCCATTTTAGACCAAAAGGAAGTGGGGGCTATGTAGATTGTAGATCCTGTAGAATCAATGGTTTGGATTTCTAGTTCTTGAATAGGATTGCCAAGGAATTCCTTTTCAGGCTGACCACTGAGCAAAGATGTTGTTTTCCTTGTGACAGGAGATTCAAAATGGGCAGCAACAAAATATTTTCTTGCAAAAGTTTCTACCATAGAAGCAGGAAAATGTTTTGGGCTCTTTTTAGGACCATAGACCTCCTAATTAGACTCTTCTTCTCTTGTTGCTTTATTTATTGCAAACTTGTTTTTCCTTGCCAATGTATTAGTAAATGAAGTGGTGCTCACACCACCACAAAATATATTTGTAGATGTTGGACCCAATCATCTACTATGAAAACAAATTCAAAAGAAACTACTTACCAAACAATCAGGACACTGCTTTGGTGAATTTCTAACCTCCTCTAGTGTGTGGGCTTTTCCCTTCTTCTTACCACTTTGACTCCCCCAATCCTGAAAAATTCCAAACAATGCATGTAATAAAAAACACTTCAGTATTATCCCTTTTTCACCTCCTCGACAATGACACCAAAATGTTGAGTCAAATTATAGTATTATAATCTGATTAAAGATAAATCATCAACTTGGGCAGGTAAGCTTGTGAGATGCATGAAAAGTATATGCAGAACTAATATTGTAAGTGATGATTAATCTAAATAACCAATCATACAAAACCAATTACTCTTTCCTACATCAATCACTTAGCATCAAAGGCTATAGAGTGGATAAAACTTCCCTCTACAACTCTTAAAATTGTTGATTATGATTAGGAAAAGATATAGAAATCAACTTACAACAAGTTCATAAACTCAATCAACATGAGAAATCAAATATTCATTGACTGAATTATACACATGAACAAGAAACTAATTCGATTAATCTAGTGCTACTGATATATATTTGAAAGAGTACATTAGTTGTAAAAATGAATTATTGCTACATAATAGAAATAAAATACATAAAGACTAAACTATGGGGGTTGTGAGAAAAGGGGGTCCTCCCTTACTCACAACCCCTTCAAATTAGAAGAACTTTCTCACTACAATGGACAGAAAATATATCTTTATATTAATTTGAAAATATAGTCGAGTACAATCTAATACACAGTCAGTGCTGAAACCAACCTAGCACTCTAACAACCCCTATCATCGAAACTAGGACAAAATTTATACATTTACAAAGCCCATATATGGCTCAAAATAAAGGAGACAACTAATATAAGCCATCAACTAATAGATTTGTTACAATATATCATTTTTAGCAATACTAGGTCTAATCCATGACTGAAAGCATCGATTAGACGAAACTTGTTACATGGTTGTAGTTGTTCCTCCAAACGGCTAACGAGAGAAGACTTTTGAATCTAGGTAGTGTTTTTGACAGATCTAAGAAGGCCATTAGTATAGCAACCATATATGATATATTCCACGCAAAACCCATGTTCCCATTGGACTTGTATATTCATGAAACATGGATAACCTTTAATGTTGTTGCAGGAAATTCACACAGTTACAGGAAATCCGCAACTACAGGAAATCCAGAGTGTTTGCAGGAAATAAGATCGCACAACTGTCTGTAGGAATTATGGGCTTGTTTCTAAATCAAAGCAAATCTACACATGAACTCAAGATTAGTTGGCATGGTAATAAAATAACAAACAACTAGCTAAGGAATACTCAAAGTTAAAGTAAAAGATGCTTTTTAGTATTAATTTGCATACCTTCAGCCTACGACACACTTTTGGCCAAAACACAAGTATTATAACTGATATAGGCATAGTAGGGTTTAAACATAGTCAAAATGGGAGAGAGAAAGTATAGAAAAAGGTGTCAAAATTGGGCAAAACCAAGCCCCAAGAGTCATTATTGGTTTCTTGTTGCCTTTTTTGAATTTCTGAGTGATATTATGAAAAGAGAGCTTTT
This sequence comes from Pinus taeda, assembly GCA_000404065.3. Taxonomy (NCBI): domain Eukaryota; kingdom Viridiplantae; phylum Streptophyta; class Pinopsida; order Pinales; family Pinaceae; genus Pinus; species Pinus taeda. The sequence continues at coordinate 84,228 of APFE030799162.1, forward strand.
TGTTTTCTTTTGTTATCAGGCAAAGTGAAAATTTGAAATTATTTTTAATATTCAGGTTATTTTAAATTGGATATCGGCATCTTAGGAAAAAGGTTATAGGGGGATTTAGAGTTTTTGTTTATATTTTAGTTGGAAAAGTGAAATATTATTTCCTTACATTAGATAAATTTTCATTCAAACAAAAATATTACATTATCATTTTCGACTACATTAGTTTTTGCATCAAGTCATAATTTCATCAATTTCACATCCATTACCTTTGAGTAATAACAACTCCTAAAATCAATGCTAATAAAATCAATCTAGAAAGTTTTAATTTTATGGCTCTTTTCCACCTATAGTAGATCGGGTTGTTGGGCTTTGAAATAGGGAAGTGAGTTAACTTTACAAAGCTACAAACGAACACTAGTATCTTGTGATAGGGAGAAAAAATTCATTTATTGCAATTTTTCTCTGGGAAGCTCCCCTTAGAAAGGAGTCAAGCATGAGATCATATCAGACCTAGTGAAGTGATCAACCCCACTTCATTGGCTACGGTAGAGTGGATACACATACTAAAAATGATTCCCAAAGGTACTTGGGAGTCCCTTGGAAGTAAATCTCATATTAACCATGTTGAGGAACTTTCAAGGGGATTGAGCTTTGTTACTCTGCCCTTGTGTGTACGTCTGATCTACAAATATCCCCCCAAGTTGAATTTTTTTACATGGTAATCTTAGTGACCATATTCTTAGGGATTTACCTAAGGTGATGGTAGAGGTGATGGTAGAGGGGATGTATCTGTTGTACCTGGAACAAACATTGACTAGACTCACTTGGAAACTTCTACAGGATATTCTTCATTCGAGATGGCATAAATGAAGTTTACTTGCACCAAATCATGTACATTAAGCACTTTTCAGCGTAACCTGTTCCACTCACTCTATATATAGCCGCTTTTCACTTTGATTTCTATGATGTTGGATTTCATCACCAACTAGTGATTTCATTGTGAAAATATTCTTTGCATGTTTTGAATCCTTATATTTTTAGTGTGTGTTAAATTGTTTGTTTTTAATTTTTAGAAACCTTAGGATTAGATTGTGAATATTTTTTGCTTATGTGATAAATTTTCATTTTGGCTTAATCACCAAGTTAGTCATGTAGAATGCAAGGTAAACCTCCTGAATACACACCTAGTTAATTGGAAAATATAAAAACTGAAAGGTCAAAGTCAACAAGATCTAAAGCCTCAAAAGAACCTAAAACATCAACAATTTTACAATCTAAGACAATAGAAATCGAAGTAAATCCAATGCAATAAATAGAATCAAGCTTAGTTCACTCTTCCCCAGAGATTACCGAAGTAGTTCAAACTGATTATGATACTGGTGAATTTTCAAATACTAAACTAACCGAAATAGACATAGAAGAACCTAAGTCTGAAGATTCTCAACCTGAATCACCTTTAGCTATCATAGCTCTAACTCCTGAGTCACCTTCACCTCAAACGAATTCGATAATTATAACTATATTACCTCATAGGTTAATTAAAACTAAAGATATTACTAGAAATGAAGATACAAAAACACCTCATTCTCCATTTACCAGTAGCGAATCTTTTGACCCAAGAGTTCCTTTCTCTCCTTTTCGACCTGACCATTGTTATTTTACCACTTTGAGATTTTTAATTCAGAATTTGTCACCACCACGCATTCATTTTTATTCACAAGAAAAGAACTATGTTAAAAAATCCTATTGGGATCCAACCCATTGATTCATCTATGTTTACCAGCTCCCAAAAATCATTATTTTATGGTGGTCCATCAGTTCTTCTTGGATACCAGTCACATATTGGGATTTTTTTAGGATCTTCTTCTTTCCCCCTTCCTTCTACTTAGTCATCTGGTTTATCTACATCTATTGTTCAGAGCATGACTTCCATGCCTGAAGTGCTTACGACTTCAGACAAACAAATTCATATGATATCTAGTAACTGAAGTAACCCTCAAGTAACCCCAACTGGTGTTTATTACCCACCTGGGGGGAAAACCCCTTATCATCCACCTGGAGGACAACCTATTATTGGGGTCAACCTTTTATCAGAACTTATTGTCAGACACCTCACCCCGGTATAGGTCAACCTGTTGTAAATAAACCTTTTCTTAGTACTCCTTATCCTGGGATGAACACTATTTGGAATCATGCTTTTACTCAATAGATGGTCCAGTTGCTCCACAAGTTCCACTTTATCAACTCGTTCAACCTACTAGACAACCTATTCCTTAAATAACTATTCCAAGTATTGTCATACCTGTCCAAAAACCAGTTCAGGGGATTCCTCAAACGATTCTTCAACAACATATCCAAAGAATTCATCAAATACATGTTCAACAACCTATTCAAAGTTCACCATAGATACCTATTCAAAAAATTGTTTTGTACCTGGTTACAATTCTCCCCAGACACTTATCCCAGGAGTATCACAAATTATTGTTCTAGTTGCCCCTCAAATATATGTTCCTCGGACTACTTAGGTAGTCTGCAGGTTTCTTTATCAAACCATTCCTACAGTCTAGTCCATACCAGAGATTCCTATTGGGGAACCCATTGTAGTAACAGTACAAAGACCTTTTCAAGGTCAAGCTTTCAAAAGGCCACCTTTTCAAGGACAAGTTTTTAAAATTCCACCTTTCCAAGGTCAAACTTTCCAAAACCCACATTTTCAAGATCAATTTATTCAAAGTTAGCATGTTTAAAGTCAATTTGTTCAAGTCAAACCTTTGCAAGCTCAACCTATACAGGGGAATATTATTTAGGTAAAATGGTTCAGGCTCAACCATTCCAGAATCAACCATACCCTTGTCATACTTATCAGTGCCCCGTTCAACCTAAACCTGGTATGTTTCACCTTGGTTACCTTGGTGGAATTCCAATTCCAACTACATAGGCTATTTCACGATATCATGGGTATCCTCCTCCAGGGGTTGGTTTTAACCTGCAACGTTATCAAACTTTATTACAATACCATAACCCACAATTACTGTTTATTGCAACCCTATATTTACCTAATTTATATCGGTTAACAAATGAGCCCATTTATTGTTATCCTTATTGGCCAATGATTCTTTCCAAGTTACCCAATGAAATACCCAAATTTGAAGGAAAATTTGGAGAAGACCCTTCCAACCATGTGATGACATATCATCTTTGGTGTGCATCGAATTCTTTAATTGACGATTCTATATGTCTTCGCATTTTCCAACAAACTTTAACTGGTTTGACAGCCAAATGGTCCATTAAGCTACCTCACGCCTCTTTCCATAACTTTAACTCCCTGGAAACAATGTTTTAAACCCATTTTCAATTACTAATCTATTATGATACTAGTACCGAACTATTGAATTCTTTAAAAAAATCAAAATCAACTCACATTTCTAATCATATCCATGAATGGAGACGTAGACATCGATTTGTCAAAGTTTTTATTCCAGATCATATTTTAGCTGAATGGTTTATTAAGTCGCTTCTTCATGCTATTACCAAGGATGTTGCTAAGAGAGGTGTCATCACGGAAGAGCAGGTAATTGCTTGTGCCCATTATTTAGACTTAGTCTACACTCAATCTGACACCTTATACAAGAAAATCTCAAATTTACCATGCCATACAAGTGATCCAATAGTTACTTCTCCTATAGGATCTAATGTCGGTGATGGTATCATAGATTCTATTAGCCAACAATATAAAGGGAAAAATAAAGATTCTAAAAGTACTCAGACTTTGGCCATACAAGATTCACCATCTGAAAGCCTTTCTCCGGAAACTATTTTTGAGATTAATGCCATAAAATCACCTACCGGTAAGTCCAAATAAAGTGGAGGTAAAAAGAAGGGGAATTAAAAACCGAAAAAAATTCTTGTTCAAAAGAGAGACCCACTAAAAACGAATCTACTAATGAGAAAAAAGAAACATCGCTATCCTTGCCTTATTTGCAATGAGGATCACTATACGAAGGAATTCCCACATCAGGGAGATGTTTATAAATTAATTAAAGGTTCTCCAATTCCCACTGTTTTGAATGATCCATTTCCTTCTCAATATAGAAAAAAGGTTTATCATAACACATATTCATCTTCCACATCGTAGTATATCATGATGATGTCTTTGCAAGAAGTTATGGTAGCTACAAGATCAAAATATTACGGATCTAAAGGTCATGTTAACAATGGAAATGAGGCTAGTTCATCTGGTCAAATTTTCTGTTCAATTACTCCTTTTGAACCATTACAGATTGAGAAACCGAATCCTAACATCATGATTCAACCACCTCCCTAAGGTTTTCTTTGAAAATTAGCTTTCAACCCACATGCTAGTGCTGCACAAAATTACAACATTGTTGAAGGCTTGCCTATGTCTCCTTCCACAAAGCTCTGGAGGTGCTGCAAATATATCGAACACAGTGAAAGCTTTTATTGTCAACCATAGGAGCTATTGATCCACAAGATTATAATCTAATTATCTTCGATCTTGAGAGTCATATCTCGAGACTCCCTCATCAACTTGCATTCCATATTCCAAATTTTGTTAAAACTAGATGGGTGTTTCACACAGTTGCTAATGAAGGAGCTTCTACATGTATTATGTCGATTTCATGTTGGAAATGTTTAGGTTCTTCAACGATCAATCAATCACCTACCACTCTGAAATCCTTTGATGGAAGAGGGTGTTTCACACAGTTGCTAATGAAGGAGCTTCTACATGTATTATGTCGATTTCATGTTGGAAATCTTTAGGTTCTCCAACCATCAATCAATCACCTACCACTTTTAAATCCTTTGATGGAAGAGATTTCCATCATTATGGAATCCTAAATGATCTATCCATGGAGCTAGAGGGTAAAATGGTCACGATCGAAGTTGAACTTGTTGATGCTCGGTTCTATTACAACTTTTTTCTTGGTCAAAGTTTGACCTATGCTATGTCAGTAGTGATCTCATCACTTTTTCGAATGATTCAATTTCCTCACAAAGGGAAAATCATCAAAGTAGACTAGTTGTCTTATTGTACTTCAGACCCTAACTCTATGAGTAGCATAACTTTTTTTGGAAAAATGAATACTCTTTATGAGGAAATTTTGTTGGTCTAGTCAAAGAATCATCATTTTATGGGAACCTTTGCTCTTTCTCACCAAATTTTCCTTCTAACCTTGTCAAGTTTAACATGATTACATCAAGAACTGTGGAATCTTTTGATCTTTGGATAGTGCCTTTTGCGTCTGAATTAGCCTCCTATGGAACTGAGATGCCTTTGAGTCTGTTTGAATTGGCTTATTAGGAATTTAAATCATTTTTTGACCCCTCATCTTCTAATATTAATCGAGTGGATACGATCAATGATGATTATTCTCCTTAACCTTGGTTAGAACTAGTTTCACTTCCTGATCCTTTCGACTGTACATTTCCAACTAATGAAAGTATCATGGAGGTCATGACTTCAGATAAAAGTTCCATGGAATTATTACTATCATTGTTCATCTTTTCTACCTAACCCTAATAAAATCAAGGTGAGTTTTCAACTATGTTTTTACCTGAGATGGTAGATAGTCTAGAATTGCCCATTTTAGTTTTTCAAGCTAAGTCTAAAAGGAATCTAGGAAATATATATACAATTAATACCATTGAAATCTCATTCAAAATAGGAATTATTGAAAATATTCACTTAGGTGCTTCATTTTCAATTGAAGAGATTCAAACGTATAAAGCCCTGTCTCAAGAATTTTGGGACATTTTTGCCTAGTCCTATGAGGAAATGCCAAGAATTGACCCAAGCATTGTTCTACATGAGATTAAGAGTTACCCAGATGCAAAACCTATCAGACAACCATTACATTTGGTGCATCCATGAAAAGTTTCTACGATTAAATATGAGGTTGAAAAACTACTCAAAGCAGGTTTCATCTACTTGGTTCCCTTAACTAATTGCGTGTCTAATATCATACATGTTAACAAGAAACAATGAACCTTTAGAGTATGTGTAGATTACAAGGATATCAATAAAGCATGTCCAAAGGACAATTATCTTACTCCCTATATCGATAAAACCATTGACAAATTTGCCGGAAATGAATTATTTTCGTTTATGGACATATTTTTTGGCTATAATCAAATCAACATGCTCTTAGCTAATCAACACAAAACTGCATTCATCTGATCACAGGGAAATTTTTCCTATCAAAAATTCCCATTTGATTTAAAGAATGTTGGTGCAACATTTCAATGGGCTATGTCTTATGCATTTCATGATATTAAGAATATTGTGCAACCTTATCTCAATGACTTGTGAGCTCATTCACTGAGATGGAAAGATCATCCCAAGCATTTGAGAACAATACTTATTAGATGTCATCATTAGAATATCCAATTCAATCCATACAAGTGTGTTTTCTGTGTGTAATCTGGTTGATTGCTAGGATTTTTCATTTCAAAGGAAGGCATTCATCTCAATCCGTTGAAGGTTGAGGCTATTTTGAATCTGCCTTATCCTTCCAATCTCTAACAACTCCAAAGTTTGCAAGAGAAGAAAAAAATTCTATGTCGATTTATCTAGAACTATGCCTAGTTGACCAAAGGTTTTACTTGACTTTTGAAAAAGGGCATCTCATTTATATGGGATGAAGTAGCTCAAAAGGTCTTTGATACACTTAAATATCCATTGATCCATACATCGTTGTTGCATCCTCTCGGTTATCACCAAGAATAATTTTTATACTTAGTCGCGTTTGATCCCACCATTGGCATGGTTCTAGTTCAAGAATATGAATCAAATGAAGAGAATGTGATATATTACTTAAGTAGTAATTTGACAAAAACTAAAGAAAAATACGCACATGTGGAGAAATTTCCCTTGCCATTTATTCAAGCTGACCAACATTTTAGTCACTACATTCTATTGCACAAAACTACTGTGATTTCTGATTGCAAACCCATGGTTTACATTCTTACTACACAATTGTTGGGGGGAAAGTATTCCAAATGGATAGTCATCCTACAGGAATTTGATTTGGAATTCATTAAATCCAAATCTAAGAAATCACTGGTATTTGTTGGATTATTATGTGACTTTCTCCATACTGAAATAGAAAATATGGTAGAGGATTCGCTTCCATATGAATATCTCTTTCTAATTAGTACTTTATATCCCTGGTATGGAGATATCATCATTTATCTTCAGACCCAGACATTTTGGCAAGAAATGAGTTGAATTGATTGTCATTGTATTTGGTATCAATCCCAGCAATACAAAATTTCTGGCGATACTCTTTATCATTGTGGTGTCGATTGCATCTTCAGATGATGTTTAACTCATGAGGAAGTTGATAAGGAATTAAATGAATTCCATTCTGGATTTTGTGGCGGTCATATGTCAGGGTTTTCCATTACTCAAAAGATCTCGTGTGCAGGATATTTCTAGCCTTCTATGTTCAAATACTATATAACTACAATCTGGAAATGCCATAAATGTTAAATCTATGATCGAAAAATGTGTGCACACCCAATAGCTCTTCACCCAATGATTTTTTTCGGTCCTTTTTCTAAATGGGGCATAAATTTCTTACATGCAACCCTCACTTGGCTTGGGGGCATGGGTACATTATCCTTGTGGTAGATTATTTCATGAAATGGGCTGAGGCGATGCCTACACATAAGGATGATGGTGAAACAAAATTCATTTTCATGTTCAATCATGTAATTTCTCAGTTCGGAGTTCCATAAGCCATCTTCACAGACCATGGTAGCCATTTTTGAAACTTTATGATGACTTATCTTACCACAAATCTAGGCTTGCATCACCACATTTCTACTCCATATTACCAGTAGGAAAATGGTCAAGTGGAATCTATTAACAAGGTTTTAACCACCATGATTAAACAGATTATCAGGGCTCATAAATGATGTTCGCACCTAATGATTTATATAGCCTTGCGGGCGTATCGTACCATAGAAAAAAATTCAACTGGTTTTACTCATTTACGACATGGAAGAAGTTCAATTGATTTAATTTGAAATACCATCTTTCAAACTAGAAATTGAATTAGTACCAGCCACTTTTGTCGAAGAATAACATTTCCTGTACTTAGCATGTCTCGATCAGACTCGTCGTGATGCCGCATTAGCTACTGAGGCCTAAAAGAAATGAGTTAAAGCACATATGATAAAAATTTCAAACCTCGTTCATATGCAGAAGGTGATTTAATTTTGGTCTATGATCAAGTGCACGATAAATTAGGCACTGGTAAATTCGAGCCTATGTGGTATGGCCCTTATGTTGTAAAATGTGCACTGATGAAAGGGGCCTATGAACTAGTTGTTTATGACAGAATTCCTTTGGGAAAGACCAGAAATGGTCCTTAACTAAAACAATATTATTATTAGATTGTTCGATGAAATATTTGTATATTATTGTACCATAGTTTACCTGTGGAAGTTTTTAGAAACTTTTTACGATTTTCTGCTACTTTTCCTACTCATCTTGTGTTATAGTTGATTTTCAGATGTCGATGCTCCCTCAATCTTACATTGGTTTCACTGATGGTGCTAGTCATAGTACTAAAAATTTATCTTCCACAACCTAGGTTATTTATTCACCCATAGATGAGTTAGTTTCTATTCATGGGATATTCCTTGGTCGAACAACGAACAATATTATAGAATATATTACAGTGATTGAGCTATTATCTGATGCCATTTCATTTCGCATTTCTCAGTTGATCATTAGGTTAGATTCGCATCTCATGGTTCTACATTTGAATGGTGTTTATTTAGTTAGAAGTGCTTTTATGTTAAGGATGTTTCTGTGGTTTCATCTCTTGGAAAGAGAATTTTATTATATTGAGTATCAACATATGCTAAGAAATTCAAACAAATTAACAAATGCATGAGCTAATTATGTGTTAGATTGACATTTGTAAAACATTTGTAAAGAAATAAATGCAATATTCATTCATACATTGTACAAGATAGACTAAAATAGAAGTAGTATCTTTCATTAGATAAGTTTCTATAAAAAGTGTGGCTTTTACAAAAAAATTCATCCAAAGACATGAGGCCCAATTGATGTTATTTTCAAAAAATGTTGATAAATCATCAAAAATCAAAATCTAGCCCTCAAACTAGTGACTACACATGATAATGATCATGGTAGCATGCAATAGCACATGTTAGTCATCACAGAAAATAGCTAATAGGTCCAAGAATTCCTACAATATGCCTCTAGTAGTGGAGATGCAAGTCATCTATCATGACATCTGGGATGTCGAAGATCTACCTCTCAAGTTTGTGCTCTGCTTTTGTTAGTGTTTATGTTGTTTCTGGGTTTGGAATTATGGGATCTATTTGTTTCTCACCATACCTATCATATCTACGTAATCCAGTTGGCCTCATTTGGGCCACATCCGCATGATAATTTTGGATAATTAGTTCTGGATGCAAAAAAATAACAAAAATGAAAAATTTCACAATCAACCAAAATTTGAAGTTTTAACCATATGGCCGAATGTCCATATATCCTCTGTAGTCCATCCCTGCATATGAAAATTCTTCAATCTTGATGATTTGATTCTCAAACCACTCGAAGAAGTCAAGTGTATATCTGATCATAGGTCCTTTGTCACCTCCATGGCATGCCATAAGTGTAACCCATTTCAGCATGTGAGGGTCACGAATTCCTCCTATCTCTGTTGCTACCTATGGAGCCAGAAGAGGAATCTGCTCCAAAGAAAATGAAATAACAAAGGCACCATATCCAAATTTTTTTAGTTTTCTTGTTCTGGCCCTCGTTAGTTGCCCCTTCATATTGGAAACTACAACCTTGCTCCAATTGAATATGGTAGGTTTCAAACACTCCATGGAGGTTTGCATATAAACCTTCATGAGAAAATGAAAAGTTGCACTATCACCCAACCATGCAACAGTGAACCCAATAAGAAGTTGTTCTATGGTCTTTATGTCAACTCTGCCATCTTTAAGAGTAGCCCCTCAAGGGAAATTTTGTAGAAAATATGTGGCATTTGTTTCTCCACCTCGCCTATGCCCATACATATTTATTTCCACCCCATGATGTGGGAGTCCACTCAAGAAGTAAATGTCATCAGCATGAATGACAATTCTATGGTCTCCAACTATGAAACATTCTTCTTGAACGTTCAACTTGTCCATCATCCATTCTAGCAAGTCTAATTAGGCCTTCATACCCGTAACGGTGAAAAAACTATACAAGCCATAATTTGTCAAGGCCTTTATGGTTTCTAGATGGTTCAGAGCAACTATATCTTGCTCTTCATGCTCATGTCCTCTCCATTCCATATTTGTGGTTCAAAACCTTGCAAATAAACATAAAATATCATTAGAAGTAATCATGGAGAAAATTAGAAAAAAATATGGGTGTTTTCCATTTCATTTTTTGTGCCCTTGGCACTATGAGAAACTGACTATTATGAATAGTGTGCATGTTTATGTTTTCTTCCTTATAAACTATGCACATAGGATCAAAAAACTAGTCGATGTGTGCAGGCTTGATAAGGGTGACCAACGCACATCAAGGATGAAAAATATTTTGAAAACCCTACCAAAAAGCCAAAAATGAAATGCTAAATAAAACCCATGATAATTAAGAGCTTGGAGAGATAATCTACCTAGAGAAGACAACTCGCAAGTTTGCCCAATAGTTAGCCCAGAATCAACTTTAGAAGTTTCTGGTAAAAATGACCTCTATCACTCTCAAAAGGTTAAAAACACAAATGGTTAAAAACAATTATTTTTTGGTCTTTTTATAAGTTTTTTAGGACTATTTAAATATTATTGTTTTCCTATTAACTTTTTAAATCCAAATATATGGTGTTTTTTGTTTTATTTTTTAGCAGAGATGATTATTTTGAGTGTAAGTGTGCAGGTTACATGTTATTTACGGAAACAAATAATTTTGGTATTGAATACATTTATCACTTTTTGAAGCTCGTTAAAATTTATGAAATTGAAACCTTGGAGTTCTCTTTATGCCCTTTTCAGACTCCTTAAACATGAAAAGATCACCATATACTTGATTGTTTGAACACATAAAAGTAAATGAAAAATGGTCTATTTAGTATAAGTTTACCCCTTTTATGGACTAAACTAGACTATTTACGAAAAAGGTATACGTTGACTAATCATGGTCAATAGAGTTCTCTCTTAAATTATTTTACCCTTTTTCAGGCTTGAGGGACTCAATTTACGAAAAAGGACATTGTGGAGTTTACTTATGTTTTTCTACTGACTCCCTAAAACTGAAAAACTATGAGCTTTACTTTCTCAAGGATCGTTAAAATTCTATGGTGAAAGAGTTGAACGAGTTTTATTTTTGTATAATTTAAAACTCTTTAAACATGAAAAGAAACATCGAGTTATCCCTTCATTGGACTCATAAAATTTAAACAATGCAGGACTCGTTAAGATTAACAAGACCGAACCAATCCTTCTTATGGTTCTGTTGTAGCAGCTACAATCACCCTCCAAAATTGTGCCTATGCTTCATTTTGGAGCCTCCCTCCTAAATCACAACAACTCATCTCGCACTAACCCAGGTACTTGTGCTTTGATTGAGTTTCATCCTTTACATTTTTAATTGTGTTTTATTACATGGTTTACTGCCTAACCCACAAGTCAGTCTCTTGACTTGGTTTCAACCCAGTTCCAGGCTTGCCTTAGTGAACTACACAATCCTTGAGGGAAAACAACCTTGCTCTCAGGAATTGTGCAGTCCAAGTTGATAGTGAGCCTTCAACTCCAAAATTGTATAGACCCAACTAAAATCTAGCCTTTAGCTGGGAAATTGCGCAGAGCCTGAGAGGCGGACCAAAGCCACTCAGCCTAGAAATTGCACAGAAGCTTCTCCTTCAGAAGTTGTTGAGTACATGAGCTAGTGAGTTTCCCAATCCTTCCGAGAACTGCGCAATCTCTCTGGGCCATGCATAGAAGATTTCCTCAAAAAGGAAAAATCAAAAAGTGAAAAATCACCCTTAGAAAATAGGGATATATTTTTAGAAATCCAAAGGAGACACTTGAGTTATTTTGGATACTTTTTCCAAGTGTCACTTTTTCCTTGATTTTTGGCCTTCACGTCATAAACCCTAAATCGACCAAATCTATTTAATTAACACTATTAGATCTCATTTTCACATTTGATCCTGGAGCTCTACCATTCTCGAGGAGATCAAGGAACCTTCGGTGCTATCGACATTTATTTTTTGTGTAAGTCTTTCTTTTCTAGTCTTGTGTTGCTTCTTCTGTCACTTTTATTTGTTTAGCTTGTGATAGTGTTGCTTCACTCATTTTTTCAAATAACCACTGGCATTTTAACTTGTTTTATCCTATAGAAGTTTTTTTTTAAGCTTTTCATTGCCTTTCCCAAGTGTTGCATGCATGTTTTTTCACTAATGGTTGTAGAGGTGACTCTCTCCACGTGCTTAGTTTTATTTTGGTTTGATTGATTCCTACACTTGTTCACTCGCATGAATCATCATTCACTTAGATATGCACCCAAAATCACACTATCGTTCAGATATATTCAATTTCTCACTCCCCTTGGGAAGATTTAGGCTTCCTTGGCCCAGATCTTATTTTCTCAAGTATGCATTGCTCATTTTTGGATCTCAAGGCCTTCGCCTTGGCTTCTTGAATTCAGCAGAGGTTTCCAAGGCCTAGCTCCAACTATGCATTGTGAAGTTCTAGGAACCAGCCTCAGCCTTGGCCATTAAGACTACACAATGAGAAAAGTCTCCTAGCATGTGCCAAGACTGAATTACACATTATGCAGTTCCAGTCAGCAATACCTCCCCAATGACTGTTGGGACTGTGAAATGCATAGTTCTAGCTAGAATCCAGTCACCTCTATGAGCCAAAATTGCTTAATCCCTCCCAACACTTTCCCAGTTTGTTGCATGGTCTAATTCTTGAAGTTATTTTGGTTTCAAGCTAACATTTCCATGCCATGAGTGTCCTCTTTATCTCTAGGTACAACAGTCGTTAAGCAACTCTCTAGAAGTTATAGGTAACATGGACTCCAAGAGACCTACATCAAAGGATAGTGTTGAAAGTAGCACTAGGGAAGAAATTGAATAGATGTCAGTGAATTTTCCATTTTATGCAAACATTTAGTTCTTCATTAAGAAGGGAATAAATTTCACATGATAGGAAATCAAGGATGCCTTTGCAGAGGACATCAAGGAAGACTTAAAGGATTGACAAGTTTACAATAATATCCACCAGTTATCCTTAAGCAAGGTTGCATGTAGGTACCCCGCCTTTCGATGTGCAAACATCATCCACTTAATTATTTCACACACAGATCCAAATACTATGACATTGAGTAGTTCCAGTGAGATGGAGCTTGCCACCTTCAAGGCAGAGAACTATCAATAAATGTATCATTTACTTGATTCGGTGAACCACATCGACACAAATTTTTGTGCCATCCATAGCATTAGGAACACCATAGATATTGTAAAGTGCTTGGTGAAAGATCTATCAAAGTTAAGAATGAAACCCAATAATATTTACAAGACAAAGTCTCTCAGGAAGGCATACCAATTCTTAATCATCTTTGCATACCGATTATAGGGTCAAGAGAGCACAACGACCTTTCCTAAAATTTGGGTGGTTGTGTTGGACTAGTTGGTGAGTGATGGAAGGATATTCAATTGGTCAAATATGTTGGCTCTTGAGTTGAAATTCCATGTGACTAATTCTCAAAATCCACCCAAGGATGATCAAGCAAGATTCTACATGACTGCTTATTTACCTGATGCAATGTATGCCCAACACCAGTTTCTTGGCATGAGTTAGACATGGACTCCAAAAGGGATTGTTATCAACATTTATTTCAAGTTGTTTTTTTACTGTAGATACCAAGGAGTTATGGTGAGGCTAACTAACCATTTCATCACCCTGTTATACAATTTTATCTTTGAGGAGGATCTACTTTGCATGTCCCAAGAGGCAATGGAGGCAATACCTGACATTGCAGATTGGAATGCCTCACTCAGTGACACCTTCATTAGGATGTTTGGTAGAGAGAAGCCTCAACGTGTTCTACCAAGGTATGCCATTGACAAGTTGGTCATGAAAGAGGACTCATATGACATCTCCATAGGGTTATCAATAGGGTTGCATAAGAGGAAGAAGGCACCATGGCTCACTCTTCCTTTTCGGATTAGATTGTATGAGATTAAAGAGCTTGAAGTATGCATATGTCAAAGCTAAGGAAATAGTGAAGTTCGAGTTCAACACCAAACACTTTAATAAGTATGATGCCCACGTATTTTCAAGAAGCATTATATGACGGTGTATTATCCATGGACCCATCGAACATTTCATTGGCATGAGGAGGACCCTTGGAGATACTTTTATAATAACTCCAAGCTCCACGAGCCAGTCAATATATCGTAGGACAAGGGTAAGAGGAAGATTGTTGAGAACCTAGACGCTAAACAAAGCTACAAGATGAAAGAAGCCCTCATCACTGAGAAAGAAGCTGTAGCAGTAGAGGAAAAGTGGGAGAAATGGATAAAGAGGGTACAGAAAAGGAATAAATAAAAGGAGAGGTTGGAAGAAGTATAATGGAAGTTTCAGGAAATAAAGAAGAAGTTGAAGGAAGAGCAGGGTAGGAGAAGGAGATTAAGGAAAGAGAAGTAGAAAAGGGAAGAAGAAGAAAGGCAAGGCACGATGACAGAAAAAACAACGCCCATACAGGTTGAGGAGTCAGAATAGCTGGTAGCTGAAGAAGAGAGTGAGAAGATGCAGGATCAAGAGCTTGCTCAGTAGAATGGGCAACTGATTGAAGTGAAAGAAATGGAGTTGGGGAAGGAGCCACAAGATCAAGACATTGACCTCATGTCGAGAGCACCCGAGGTCACCTCTCAGTCTCCACCACCTCCATTGTTGGAACCAGTCTCGAGCAAGCAAGGAGAGGTTTTTCTCCTTGATGATGATCTGGTGATGGATGTGTACAATCTATCATTTAATGAGTTGCAAAAGGATATTGTATAGGCGTGGAGAAATAATTTCCCAGATGATCACGCGTCACTTGCACTCATGAAGGAAAGGGTGATAGTGTCAGATGTCACAAAGCATCCAGTTGCCATGGAAAATGCCACTTTGGCTTAGATAAGAGCCATGATCTCGAATGTCAAGTTCCTGTTAGCCGATAATGAATAGATGGAAGAGAATGTGGAGGCAACCAGGAAAGGGGCAGAACAATCAAGAGAGTAGAGCACAATTTCTGCAATGGTAGAGATGAGGAAAGTGATATTTGATAAGTATAAACACTTGAGACTACCATACAGAAGATTTATGATGGATTTGTCACTGTGCATAAGGCGGTTATCCATCTGCATGGCTTATAGCAGTGGAGCAAAAGGTTCATCCAAACTCTCATGAAAATACATGCTGCCATCTCCCATGTGCAAGAGTGGACAATGCAGTACAAAGGGTCCCCGCTTTACTTTCCAAAGATGATGAAGGCGCAGGCAGAGCTAGAGAAATAAAAGGTTCGGATGTTGATCCAAAACTATGATCTTCTCACCCCATTCATCAGCAACATATAGGTTTCATATGCACGGTTGTATAAGAGTTTTGATGTCATGGTAAGAACCAAAGGATCCCATTAATCAATTCCCTCACCGAAGCTAAGCAAAAGAACCAAGTCTGACTAGAGATTGATAGTTACATGGAGAAGCTAAGGCGAGAAGCCATAAGCAGTAACTTGGAGCTAATCACACAAAACATGTGGAAGTACATTGGTGGTCCTGTCATGGTCAACACCATGCTGCACATGCTTCAGGATGAGTTGGACAAAGGTTCCAAGACCATATAACCAAACACTATGGACGCAAGAGCCTGTTATCATAAAGACACCATCAAGCAGTTTGGGGAAATCATCGTACAGTACCAAGCTTAGCATTAGTATGTCACCAAGAAGCATCAAGTGGAGGTTACCGAGTTGGTCTTTCCCTAAACTTTTGAGTCATAGTCTTGTTAGATTGTCTCTAGCCTATTTTGTCTCACATGGGTACATGTGAAAAATGTATATTATTTGTAAATATGTTGTAAGTGAAATTCCAAGTGTCACTGGTTGAATGTGAATAGTCACTATGTAATGTAATGAGTTCTGTAAAGAAGTTGAAGAGTCATGACGGTAGTCAATGAGTCACAAAAGGGAATGTCAAGAGTCACCCCACCCTTTGTTATAAATAGAACCTCATAACTCATAGAAGAGGCTTTTGGGAGCCAATCTTTTGGCTAGGCTTAGGCTTAGAAAAGTCTTGGGAGTATTATGACGAGCCTTGGCTCATCCACATCATAGAGTGAGTATACTTCTTTCGAGGATCAGGTGTTCTTGACTGTAATGTTCCACTATTAGGGCTAATGCTTTTCAATGGTGTATGTATGGATGGAAATTTCACTTATAATAATAATACCAGTGTGAGCATGCTTTCATGCATATGTTGTTATTGTAGTTGGACTATTTTGGTTTCATTAGAAATGTATGTCATTTAACTTACGCATTTTCTTATGAAATACTTTGTATGAAATTTTATGAATCTTGTTGAATGTGTGTTGTTGGATTAACCCATCACTTTAACTCGTGGACTATTCTGCATCTTATATTATGATGGCATTCCACTCACGTGTTCCTTTCCAGATGTGTACTATTACAGGCTTCTAAGGGGCACACTTCCTTTCCCCCTCTGTTTGTTAGAACCCCAATGCATCTCACTTGAATCATTGCAAGGTCACACATTTGCTTCCACCCAAATTCAACATACTTATCTTTGTGTGCTACCGCAGTCAAGGAACTACATTACCACCTATTGTTGGGACTCCTACTCAAAATGTTTGAGGTCTAGTTGGGACTTCTTACTCAAGATATCCCCTCAAATTTTGGTGGGTCCAGTACTGAAAACATTTTTGGCACTAGAAGGAGGGCTAGATGACAAGTTGAGCCCTTGAAGTCTATTTTGAATTTATGCACCCCATTCATGACTTACATAAAAATGCCAACATGTTTTTCTCATGTTGTTGATTTTGACGGGTCAGTGGACGTTATATGTGACTTGTCAAGATAAAAGTTTGATGGTGAAAATGAAACACCCTTGTTAATTCACACAATTTCCTTTTTGGGCTTTTGTGATAGGAATGATGTCCCCACGGATGATATCACCTATGGGTTATTCGCTTTCACGTTCAAATGGTGTATCAAGCAATGGTGTCACACATAGCCTACAACCTATATACAATATTTCAATCACATGTTCAAAGAATTATGGCATGCTTTCATTCTTTATGACCCTAAAGCACTTCATCACAAAATTTTAAAATTGCAAAAAGAACTTGACGAATCACTTGAGAACTTTTATGATTATTTTCTTCATTATTATTTTGAATTTCCAGAAGATGAAGTTGAGTAGAAATTTCTGGAAGGAACATTTCAATATCTTTTTTACATCTTTGAGAATCGGTAGAAGTTGCAAAATTCTAACTCTCTCCCAACATACCTCGGTGTTGGAGCTGCTACATCTAAGACGGGCCAGGTTGTTGTCCCAAGGGACCATCCATCCCCTTTTCATCAAACATCTCTAGCTCTATAAGACGAGGTGGGAGAAGTTGTGAACCCAACTATTGAATTGTCACCATCTCCTCCTACCCCACCTGCTTTTGATTTCTACATAGATTTTGACTGCAAGCCTGATGGTTGTCATGTGGTCTCAACGACTTTGTCTCCATCCACTGGTTCTATTGATCCTCAGGATTTTGATGTGTTATGTTTATCCGTTCCAGATTCCTCATGTGATGTTCACGGGGATCAAGTTGTGTACGAAGTTGGTGTTGGACATCCAACCTATGCTATCATTTTTTATGAGTATGTGTGGGAGTTAGAACAAGAATTTGTGGTGAAGGATGACCTCCTTCTATCCGCACCTCGTCCACTTTATCCTGACATCTTCCATGATTCTTCCATTTCTAATTTCTTTTTTGAAAATAGATCTTTGGATGTTTCGATTTGCAATCATTCATATAATGCATGGGATGTCAGTCTATCATTTGATTTCAGAGAGGAAAGATATATCTTCCCGGATCCACTGGATCTCTCATCTTTCATTTATGGAAACTCAGAGGGTGAAATTTTTTTCTTTTCATCGCCCCCTCTCTATGATTTGTTAGATCATCAGGATGTCGTTGTCCATCTTGAATTTTTTTATCATGGTTGTCATGACATCTTCACTCATTCATTTTAGCATGATTCTAATTTACCTACGATTGATCTTTCTAAGTCGCTGATGTTTGACGATTCATCTTCTGGTGAAGTGGAAATTCCTAAAGATGTCAAGGCACTTCAACCTGAGTTGATGGTTATGTTAGGTTCTCGTAGCCTTGAGGTCAGTTCCACTTGTTTTCAAAAATATGTTGAGTCTCCGTAGGCTCCTCATCACTCTCCTATTCACATTGAAAATCAATCCAATTCATAGTTTTTGCATCCTCCATCAGAATCACATGATCCAATGTGATCTCAACAAGGGAATTTATTCTAGTTTGTAAATTTTTATTTCAAAACAGATGTAATAATTTTTATTTCATTTTTGTAATTTTATGTTTGTTATATGTAATAAGTCACCATTTCAGCTGCAATCAAAGGTCAAAATCAAGATTTCTAAAGCATCATCCACCTGTCAAATGAAAAAAGGTCAAAAATTCAATAGAGAATTAGTATGAAAGTTTGAAAAGTGACATGAAACATTAGATAATGGGTTTGCAAATCAAAAATCAAAACTCATTCAAGAAGAAAAGCCCCCAAAGACATCAATTCAACCTTCATTTGCACTCCTTCACTCTCAAGCCTCCTCAGTAAAAGAAAATTTTCAAATTTCAGACGAAATTGGGTAAAATAGGGCCAGAGAGAGTGTTTAGACAAGGGAGGGCACGTTTTCCAGAAAACCCAATACATTATATAAGGGCACTGAACGCCTATAGTTGCAGGGCGTGTTTAATAGGGGTGTTGCGCGTTTGCCTAGAAATTCCAAAAATTGCCCAAAACATGCTCCATTTGCTCCAAGCATCAAAATTTTCCATCAAATGCTCCGGTAATGGGGTAGGTGGGAAATACATTCACTTCTCCCCTCTAGTGTTGATCTACATAGGGTTTCATAGTCATTTGTTGTTTTACTTAACTCAAAACCCTAGTAACATATTTTCACTCTTAAATCACATTTCTTAGCATTCCATTACCACTTCTGCCACTTAAATATTACCCCCTATCACCTCCCTCATACCACACATCCCCATTCCCACTTCATCAATCTCCTCACACCATTCCATACTTCCCACACCCACAATCCATTTTATCATCTCCCTAGGGTTTTGACAGCAATAACTCATGATAAAAGAAGAGCACAAAAGTTAGGTTGAGGAAGAAAGACAGGAGAGGAGGCAATATAAGAAAGGAGGGATAATCATCAGACATGATCTAACCAACACCAGAGAACTCATGGCATCTCCCATCACTGTGAGAAGTTTTAAGCATGTGGGCTATTTTGAGTTTTGTGAGAAAGTGGCTAGGATTCAACATCATCCTGTGTTGACCAGATTGTTCATCACCAACCTCCATGACAGCCAGGGAACCCTTCTTGGTGTCACATTTACTATATGTTATGTTATCATA
The DNA here is from genome assembly GCA_000404065.3 of Pinus taeda. Taxonomy (NCBI): domain Eukaryota; kingdom Viridiplantae; phylum Streptophyta; class Pinopsida; order Pinales; family Pinaceae; genus Pinus; species Pinus taeda. The sequence continues at coordinate 103,957 of APFE030799162.1, forward strand.
GCAGATGCCTCTAGGATCCCAAACATGGGGGGGAAATGGTTTAAACAAGGAGAACTGGATCGTTTTTATTATGAGCCATATCTTAAACCAAGATACAAGAATGAGAGAAAGAGGATATTTCCTTTCTCTTACCTCCTAGAAAGATATATTCCCATGATGAAAATCATTATTAAGTACTTCACATGTGAGGGTTGGTTTTCCAAACTCTATTCCTATCATATTCGGCTACTCATGCATTTCACAAGAGTCAAAATGCTCAATCTGCCCTATTATCTTACTGGGACACTGACAAGATGTCATTCATGCCAAAAGGAAGGATTATAATCATCAGATGCAAAGCATCTTTCACCACTCCTTCATCAAAATTATAGTCCTACACCACCTTGATCAACTTAACATTGCATGGGACACTTTCATATCTAATGAGATTTTTACAGCCCCACCTATTTAGCATGGCTAAGAAGCACCTTCATCTTCTCATCCATCCACCTCCTTTCCTCCACCCCAGCCCCTACATCATCCATCCTCACCCAATGAGTCAGCCACACCATCACCTTCATCCTCACCATCCCATGAGCATGTTCATTCACCTAGCAGAGATGAAGGCAGTGAGCAAGAAAATATTGAGCATGGTGAGAGCAGCAAGCCCAAAGAGGCTAGTCTAGGTACCTTGACACATACTTATCAAAAAGGGCATAGGCAAGTGTTTGCCCCACATATTGTGGGAGGGACCTTACCTTCTTCATCAGCAAAATAGGTACAAAAGGGTAAGGAAAAGGTTATAGAGGCAGAGATCCAGTAGTAGGAGGAAGACCTCCATGACATAGAGCATGATTTTCAATTAGTTGACCCAGATGAACATGATGACAGAGAGAACACAACCATTGTCATCAAGGAGAAGGATGAACTCATAGGAGAGCTCCAGGTCAACTTGGAAAGGGCCAAATACATTATCTCATAGTATGAGCAGGAGAACAGGAGATTTGAGGTTAAAAATGAGCTCATGGGGATTCAGCTGATCAAATCAAAGAGGAAGGTTGAAAATGCTAAGGCCTTACTTGATGAAGCATATGGATAATATGGTGAACATATTGATGAACAAGTACCAAGAAAAAGGCCAAGGACAAGAGGCATAAAGAGAGCTTTGGAGCTAGACAAACAAAGGGAGGTCGAATTAGCGAGTGAGGTCACCCTAAATGAGCAATTTGTAAAAATGGTGAATGAAAATCGGGAACATTGGCTCGAGAGGGTGAACACTCATCTTGAGGGTCTCTTAGACAAGGCCAAAAGGGATATTGATATGCAAAGAAGGATGGCTAAGTACTATGCCATGAGAAACAAAATTGCAAGAGCCAAGCTCAAAAGAGTTCTTGCAAAAATTGAATCCTTGACCAAGCAAGAGGAGAAAACAAGGTTAGATATCCTTGTCGAGGCATCACTCCATGCCTCAAACAGATGAACAACCATCAACTCACCAATTTTGACAATTTTTTACCAATTTTTGCAAGCTATAATTTTCAACACAGTCAATATGTCAAACGCGCAGCACCTAGGGTTATGTGCTCTTTTTTGAGGCATTTGATGGACAAAAGGCTAGAATTTTTGGATTCAGAATAATGAGGACATGCACCGTATGCATTTTCTAATCATTTGGAGGAAAACGGGTTAGCCAAAAGGGTCAAAACCCATTTAAAAAAAAAACCATCTTTCTGCATCCTTTTTGGCCTAGTCACTACACCTTTACCAGTCTTGGGAGATTGGAATTTTGACATGGAAAATGACCTTCAAATGGAAAAATGAGGCATATCGGGAAATTAGACTTGAAGGGCTTTCCAACACACTATATTGGAGAAAATTTGGACATCAGTAAGGCACCCAAAAGCATCTTTGAAGTTGGAAGGCACCTTTGACACTAAGAGGGTGCATTTGACAAAGGAAGGGTGTGTTTGACAGTCTTCTCCAATTTTCATTGTTTCTCTCTAAATTGACTTTCAGCTTTGGGAAATTGATGTTTTACTCATGTAATTGATTAAAATGATGTAATTATTATGTTTTTTACTATTATCTAGGGTAAATACATCAGTCAAATGGGCTACATGGCATGTAATGAATCAGTTTGCTAGAGTTAGGGATGAGTCACTTAGACTACCCTACACTCTAGCTACCAGTTCAGTCTTTCTTGCAACTTCTCCTCCTCTCATCGATTCAAACCATGAGGCTAGGATGAGTTTGTTTGAGGCCTATATTATGTATTTTATTATTCATTTTACAGGTTGGACTCTCTTGGATGTTGTAATAGCTTTCAGACTTTGGCATGGAATATATTGGATGAAGTTGCAACTATTTTGGTGGGATTCCTATGGCATGGTAATTTGATCTTGTTTCTTCTTTTTTTTCATATGTATGAATGTTTTTTACCTCTCATGATCCATTTCACTCTATGATATGTTGATTTTCAAGGTGTGATAAGAAGAATTCATCATTGTATGCTCTGTTTTGGGAAAATCATCATAGATTGTTTCTTTTCTTCAATTTTAAAAGAATTCATGACCCTCATGCTCTTTTTAGCATCTCACTAGTCTAAACCACCCCATCACTATATTACAAAGTTTGAAGTACTTTTCCTACGTTTCCCCATCAGATGTCTATAATTCAGATTCGCTTTGCCCTGGCCTAGTTCATTCTCTGACCTAATTCACTCATCCTTGTGACTACCCAACCAAAATCAAATCAAACAACCCTCTGCACTTTACATATAGCCTAAAACCCTAATCTATCCAGCCCTCTTAGTTATGATCCTTTGGAGAGAGCCCTCTTCGGCTTGGTAGGACTAGCTACCAAGTCAAAATATTGGTCTGTGGTTAACTCAGCTAGACTCTTCCTCAGCCTTAGAGATCCGGAAGAGTGATAACATACTGGCGTCGTTGTCGGGGAATGAAAGGTTCATTTTCCCTGGGTGTACGACTAGTTCACATTGGGGTTTTGTCCTCTAGATGATAGGACTAAGCATCACTAAGGTTGATTCTGTGATTGCAGTGCCTAGATTGTAGAAGTTGGCCTCAAGGAGACAACGAGGCAAATTCTGCTTCTTGGTCCAGTTGATTCAGTTGAAGACAATCATAACTTGTTCAAAAGCAAAGACAAGTACATATCACAAGCTCAATCAAACTTCCTCCCATTGGTAAGCTCTCAAACATTACCAATTTTAGATTACGCTATTGAAGACATTCCTTTGAAAATAATCTAGGTACAGCTCAAAGTCTTAGATCTTTGATCCTATTGAGTCTAACCCTGTTAAGATACTGGATTCTAAAAGATACACCAAGTCAAACCCTAACCATAATCCTCCTTCTCCAGTTGATAACCCTAAGAGGTTGTTTAGAAAGCCTAAAGTTCCTATCCCCGAGACCGAAACCCCTAAGTTGGAAAGGACCACTTCTTTGCCAGATAAACTGCATAGTATCAAGGATATACCTTTCAACATTAAATTTGAGTTATCCTTGTTCTGATCAAATTCTGATTCTAGTCTTACTGAAGAAGTTTTCGATCCTATAAATTTTGACTCATATATTTTTGACTCAAATTCATTTTTTAACCAACCTTTTGCTTCTTCTCAGTCTTTAAAACTCGAGCATGAGGTTTGGTCAAATTTTGACAAACTTCAAAGCCTAGCAGATTAGTTACAGATCACTGTTGAAAAGGCTTATATTCAGTATCAACTTGAGCTCTTATCTTCTGCCACACCCTCTACTATGCCTCCAAAAACATCCACCTCACCCCCTCCATCTTCATCTCAACCAACACAACCCATTACAATTCCCATCCACCATTCCCTAAGAGTTATGGCGAGATTTGCACCACTGATGTTACCTGGTTAGTTGGCAGCTTTACCTAAAACCTATGGTTAGAGGCTTCCTCTATTTGATGGCAGCCCCAGAGTCACAGCACAGTAGCATATTGATAAGATGGTTAATTTCATTGACTTAGAGGAAGTCGATGAAGATGACGCTAAAATGAGGCTGATAGCCCAACTTTCTCGGGAGACATGAAAAAATGGTTCTAAGGTTTGGTAGCAGACTCTATTAATTATTCATCCAAGCTTAATGATTTGTTTTTTTCTAGATGGCGTGAAAAGAAGAATCCACTACATATCTTAGCAAAATAAAACACTTTGAAGAGGAATCCTAATGAGATTGTTCCAAGAATTCACCATAAGGTTTAGTTAGATTTATAATTCAATTCTGGATAACATGAAACCTCCACCTAATTTGGCACTTTAGCACTACCTGGATGATTTTGATCCAAATATGGCTTATCAGTTGAGGGAAAGAGATCCCACAACTCTGGAAGACATGCAGAATAATGCGGTAAGTGTGGAGGCAAACTTGATGATTAAGAAATCTCAATTGAATCATGAGAAACCGGAAAAGAGAGTGACCATCGAAGAAGAACCATCTTTTTCCACAAATCTTAAGTTAGATGCACTGATCCGGACAATGGAGAGAAAGGATGACCAGATGATAAGTTCAGACAGATCTCAAGAGCCTGAAGTTAGAAATCCTAACTTCATAAATCAACAACAACCTCAGTACAGGATAAAACAAAGAGAGCAGAAACCTTCTGAAGCATCTCAACAACCGGTTCGAAAACCCTTGCATTAGAATTATGCTCAAGGAGAATATGATGATGAAACAAACCCGATTGTTGAGGAAAATAACTTCTTTAGGGAAGATCACCATCCCATTTTCTTGACTAAAGATGAAAAGTATGTCGAGAAAGCGGAGGATCCTAAAGATGAGGATTACATACTAGCCAGTGACAATGCATTAGAAACCAAAACCAATGATTATCAAAGAGGATATTTGAATGCGCTCAGTTCTCAACAGAAGAAATATTCTTTGAGGAATAGAGATGTACCAATTACTCCTATTCAGAAGAGGACATCACAGCAGAAAGGTACTCAACAGAAATCAAATCTTCAAGGGGGTCAAAGAAAAGGTAAAGAGCTGGCAACAGCCAATCAAAGCAAAACAAAACAATCGTCTACAAGAAGTCCAAATAAAGATCATGACAGTCAAAATAAGGATAAAATACCAAGGGATATGCCCGAGAGGAGAGAAAATGTACAAAAGGAGGTAGATAAATCTAATTCCTTCAATTTAGAAATTGAAATTTCAAAGTTGAAAGTGTCAATCCCTCTTACTGAACTAGTCAAAGATAGCAAATACAAGTCTGATATAGTAAAAAATGCTCAAATTTGATCCTATGTCTGACATGGTTAACATTGAAGATGACTAGCCTAAATTGATTTTGGGTCTATCCATAGATGGTCAATCAGGAGATAGTGATTTTCCTCCATTTTATCTCAGTTTGAGAATTCACCAATTTATTCTTCACAACTCCATGCTTGACTTCGAAGCCTCTCATAATTTAATGCCAAAAGCCATTGTAGAACGGTTGGGTCTAGATATAACTCATGAGTACCATGACTTGTATTATTTTGATTTCGGTAAGGTTCACTGTCTTGGCCTAATCAAATAATTGGTAGTATTCTAGGATCAAATCCTTGCTAAGAATTTTTTAATGGATGTGGTGGTAGCTAATATACCACCATGGTTTGGCATGTTATTGTCCAGATCCTGGGGAGCTAATTTAAGAGGCACACTGCAGTTAGACTTCTCTTATGCTACCATTCTGGTTTTCGGGCAATTGAGAAAGTTTTACCAGGAAAACAAAATGAAGTTCATGATAACAAGCAAGGATAAGCCTAATAATCATCCTATAAATGTTGTACATACAGATTTAGAGTATTTTATTTTGTATAAAGATAGTGGACTGAACGATGTAGATAGTAAGCTAATAGAAATTAAATATGTACCAGAAATTTTTGATTATGTAAATACATTTTCAGATCGATAAAAATAAGAGTTGCCAAGTTCTTCTGAACAGCCATCAGACAAGGCATAAAAGGATTCAGATCAACCATCCGAGAAGGTAATGGAAACTTCAGAAGAGTCTAAAATGAAACTTTAGAAAATTGACCCAAAATAGAAAAACGATGTTCACCTCTTGGAACAGGAAAGTGGACTTTGGACCATGGACTTTGATGGTTCCCTTGGGAAAGACAGAGCAGGTATTGGCATTTGGATTTGAAGCCCACATCATCATAGCAAGGTAATCTCCCTCAGCATGTTATATTGTGCTCATACAATTTAGCTTTTGATTGCACTAACAATGAGGTGGAATACGAAGCGTTGATCACAGGTTTTAAGATGTTGAAGAATTTACGGGCACAAAGAATTTCTGTGTGTGGTGATTCGGAACTTGTAATCAAGCAAGTTAAAGGTGAATATCAAGCTCACCATCTGCGGATGAAACAATATAGAAATGTGGTTTTAGACATTCTTAAGATGTTTCATGAGCATACTCTTTCAGTTGTACCAAGAAATCAAAATCTTATGGCAAATTCATTAGCTACAGCTGCAAATAATTTCAAAATCTTCATCTTTTCAAACAAGAAGTTTGAGATTCATGTGAAGCATCGGCCCTCAGTTCCTGACAACTTTCTATATTGGCAAGTATTCCGGGATGACAAACAGGTGAACAACTTTCTTCAGAGTGAAGGAGAGTTTGAAAACTGTTCAATGGATGAAGTCTATGACGAAGATGGTCAAATCATCACTGAAGGACAATAATATCCCAAAAGGTCTTGTAACTTTGGAAGATTTGTTTGATTAGGATAATGTAGCAAGGAAGCCTACACTGGTTCCTACAGAGAAAGGTGTCAAATATGTAAACATCGAAACAACAAACAAACCAAAAATGATCAAGTTGTCCAAAACATTGTCTCTTGAGGTAAAAGAGAAATACATTCGTTTATTATCTAAATTTTCTGATCTTTTCGCTTGGGATTATGCAGATTTGAAGGAGTATGATAAGAAAATAATTTGGCATACCATCCAAATCAAGCCGGATCAAAAATCCTTCAGACAAAAGCTAAGGAGGATTAACCCAAGGTTGCTTCCATCCATAGAAAAAGAAGTTAATAGACTTTACAAGGCGGCCATCATTATTCCTATCAGATTTTCTGATTAGATATCGAATCTAGTTGTTAGGGTCCAGCCCTAACCCCCTTATTTATGTAATAGGATTAAGTCATAGTTATAGTTAAGTAAAGAGTTAATAAAGCCCATATTAATAATTGTAAGTGGTTAACCCGCATTTAATGAAGGGACCACAGTTAGTTGCAAATGGGCCATGGTATTAGATAGATGGCATTAATAAGAACCATGGTATTGCATGTATGAATCCTATATAAAGGATAGAGACTCCCCTCGAGGAGCATCATGTCTTATTTTGTAATTGAGCTCAGCTCTATTGGAGGTTGTCCCCTCGAAGAGGCAAGTGAACATTGCTTTCTAAATAAGAAAATACTTGCTGTTATTTCTCATTGTTCTATGTTATAGGTATATTTCTTTACATATTTGGTATTCTGGTATCGTCTTGTAGGTTAAGAGCATAACAAGTGGTATCAAAGCACTTTCTAGGGCCAGTGGGATCTCCAGTTTTTAGAAGAAAAAAAATTGGCTAAAGACGTGTTTTGACGTCTTTAAACCACGGGATCTGTCATTGAGCACGTAAACTTGCAGATTTGGGGAGGCATGCACTCAGGAAATACAAGAGGTGGTCACGCTTGTTGAACTCCCTTGTCACCCCTGTGGGTACCCCTTTGAGTAGTAGGGCATTAGACAGAACCACGCACAGACTGTCTTCCAAGTACCCTCTGGGTATATCAGAAGCCCTCTAGCTCCCTTGAAACCTCGTCGTAGATAAACTGTCAGCCGTCTTGCTGCTACAGTACACCGAGAATAGCATTCCAAGAGATTACTCATGCATACGATAGGGTAGTCGAGTTGTATAGCTAAGGGTACAGTTGATCCTCCTTGGTTAGTGCCCTGAAAAATTGGGTCGAATACTACTGTTAGACCCTTATGTATATTGCAATCTGTAGCACCTGACACTACTGGAGACCATAGCTCCCTTCTCTATCTCTAGATCATGCATAATCTTTGCCAGATCAGATCTCACAAGTGGGGTTTTATCACAGCAGCAGAAATCAGTTCCACCATTCAGATCTATCAGATCAACCATTCAGATCTATCAGATCCGCAATAGCAATCAGTTCTGCCATTCAGATCTATCAGATCAGCCATTCATATCTCTCAGATCCATCAGATTCGCCATCTAGATCTAGTAGTTTGGGCTCTGTAGCCATTGCAACAATCAGATCTGCCATTCAAATCTGACTAATTGTGTGGGTTCCTAGACTTGGGCATGATTTTCACAGGACTTTGGACAGCATTGACATTTTTGGGATTCAGCTACTGCAGCATTCCTAATCAAGGAGTAAAACTCCATTCGAAAAAGAAAAAAAGTCTAAGACCCCCTAGGGAGCTTATTGGTGACTTAGCCCATAAGAATTAGGTCGACGAGCTAAGCAAGGTGGTACCATTCAATTGTCAGTGCCAAAAATTTCGGGCGGTCAAAAATCTCAAGTACATCGAATCGGTGCATGGTACAAACTAGAGCTCAAGCTATGGCCAATGAGAGGATTGACAGCCTTGAATCACAATTGCAAGATGTCATATTGCAGCTGAAGAATTTAAATGAAACACTCTCTAAGGGCAAGGTGGAGGAACGCGTGGAGGCATATATTGGCAAGGAAAACATTCAGGGCAAGTCTAGCTAGTCTCTTCACCTCTTTGGCACCCACCAACAATCCCATCCATGACCACCCAAGCTGGACATGTATAAATTTGATGGCTCTCACCTGGCAGCATGGATAGCACAAATGGAGCAATCTTTCACACTGAATTACATCCTGGATGATGCGACTCAGCTTAGTGTGGGTATCATGTACTTGGACAATGAAAGATGACAATGGTGGCAATGGCATCAACGTTGCTATGGAAGGCCCTTGACTTGGCATACATTCAAAAACTCTCTTATGGATCGCTTTGACCATGAATCTAATTTTTTGGGTCGTCTCACTAAGCTCCGACAGATAGGAACAGTGAACGAATATATTACAACCTTTGAAGCCTTAGCTTTCCGCACTAGAGGTCTACACGATGAGTTCTACATGGAATGTTTTGTCAGTGGTCTCAAAGAAGCCATACAAGCCCACGTCCGACTGCACCACCCTAGCTCATGGCTGCATGCTTGCAGTATAGCTCGTGAAGTAAAACGTGTGTTAGAGGCCCAGTCCAATCACCCAAATTTCATCGCCAAGGGTCACCCCACATAGGCTCAAAGCACTACCCAAACACTCAAGGCTCAAAAGGTGTCACCAGCAAAAATGGCGGAAAGAAGAAATCAAGGATTGTGTTACTACTGAGATGAGAAATACTCCCCGAGGCATAAATGCAAGGAGCCCAAATTCTTTCAAATTGATGCTACCAATAACAATTCATCAAAGGAAGCCCCACCACTTGAGAAACCAGGGGAGGAAGAAGAGGACAACCAGCAGGACAATGTACCTGAAGAACAGTTATCTTGTTGCTTTCTTTGGCAGGGATTTCTTCTACCCAAACTCTCAAAATCAGAGGTTTTATTAAGCATCGCCTAGTAGTAGTCTTGATTGATAGTGGCAGTACACATAATTTTATCCATCGAAGAGTCGCAGAAGCTATGCACTGTTTTGTCCGAGCAGATTCTAACTTCCAGGTCCAAATTGTTGATGGGGGGACAATGAAATGTGAAGGCCGTTGTGAAAATGTCAAACTTCAAATGGGGTATTATCAGTTAACGACCCACATGTTTTCCATACACATGGGAGGGTGCGACATTATCCTAGTGTTGAATGGCTTCACACACTAGGTCCAATCACAATGGATTTCTAGGAGTTATATATGAGCTTTAAGAAGAACAACCACACACATACCTTCCGCAGACTCCAGGCGGGAGCTCCCTCTATCATCAGCTCACATCGGATGGAAAAATTGTTAAAAAAGGGCCACCATGGAGTTATAGCCCAATTTAATGCCCTCTAGGCCTTTGAACCCAATTCGCTTCATATTCATCCTGAGATGCAACAGATATTAAACAACCATTTTCCAGTCTTTGACAAGCCTCATGAGCTTCCACCCTCGAGAGGGGAACATGATCATAGCATTACTTTGGTCTTAGGGGCCCAACCACCAAAAGTGCACCCATATATATATTTGTTCGCCCAAAAGAATGAAATTGAAAAAATAATCAAGGAACTCTTGGAAGCAGGCGTCATTCGTCCCAGCATTAGTCCTTATTCATCGCCGGTGGTCATGGTGCTCAAGAAAGATGGGGAATGGCGTATGTGTCCAGACTTCAGGGCCCTCAATAAGTTGACAGTTAAAGATAAATTTCCCATCCCTGTTGTCGATGATTTGCTGGATGAACTAAATCGGGCTCAATTCTTTACTAAGCTCGACCTTCGCTCGGGTTATCACCAAATTCAAATGAAAGAAATAAACATTCCAAAGACTGATTTCCGAACTCATGAAGGCCATTATGAGTTCCTGGTCATGCCATTTGGTCCTTGTAATGCCCCATCCACTTTTCAGAGCCTTATGAACCATCTGCTCAAACCATATCTCAAAAAATTTGTCCTTGTTTTCTTTGATGACATCCTCATCTACAGTCGCACCTAGGCCACACATCTTAAACATGTAGATCTACTCTTACAACTGCTCCGCAAGCATAAATTATTTTTCAAGATGTCCAGGTGATCTTTTGGCATGGAAGAAGTTGAGTATTTGGGCCACATTGTGGGGCATGAAGGTGTCATGGTGGACCCCAAAAAGATCTAGGCAATGCAGGATTGACCTCAACCAAAGACCTTGAAGAGCTTGAGAGGATTTTTGGGTCTCATAGGCTACTATCGCAAATTTGTTCGCAATTATGGTTGCATTGCTAGGCCCCTCACTCAACTCCTCAAGAAAAATTCATTCCTCTGGAATGATGAAGCATAACAGGCCCTTACAACTCTCAAACATGCCATGTGTTGCACTCCAGTCTTAGCACTACCCGACTTCACCAAATATTTTATGATTGAATGTGATGCTTCTGGTACGGGTATTGGGGCGGTCTTAATGCAGGAAGGTCAATCCTTGGCCTTCACAAGCCAACAAATAAGTGGGAATAATCTAGGACAATATAACTATGAGAAGATGATGTCCATCTTACATGCAATAGATACCTAGCGACCATACTTATTGGGGCGACGTTTCCAAATCCGCACAGACCATCAAAGCCTTAAATATTTTTTGGAGCAACGTCTATCCTCAGCACAACAAAATAAATGGCTCACCAAAATGTTGGGATATGATTATGAGATAATTTACAAGAAAGGGCGGGAAAATATTGTAGCAGATGCATTATCCTGCCAATTTAAGGAGGAAAGTACCCTACTCGCAATTTCCCTTCCCATTCCAAAATGGATTGAAGAGACTCGTAAGGAATGGTTTTCACATCCCTGGCTCTCCCAACTAATTAATCAATTGTAGGCAGATCCAAATTCCACAGCGGGCTACTCATGGCAGGATGAGATTCTTCGCTACAAGGATAGAGTCATAATATCACCAACATCCACCCTCAAAAGCCGCATTTTGGCCGAGTTGCACTCATCTCCCACTGCAAGACATTCAGGCTTTTAGAAGACATATGCTCGCACTCGAAGATCATTTTTTTGGACAGGCATGAAAAAGGACACTCTTACTTTTTTAGCTGAATGCGATGTCTGTCAGTGCCACAAAGGAGAAAAAGTCAAATCCCCAGCCTCAATTTGGACGGAGGTTTCTATGGATTTCATTACCAGTCTTCCAAAGTCAGGAAATAAGTCAGTCATCATGGTGGTTATGGACAGACTTTCTAAGTATGCTCATTTTTGTGCCCTACCCCACCCTTTTACACCGACTTTGGTTGCTCAATCTTTCATGGATCAGATCTTCAAATTGCATGGCATGCCCACTTCCATTGTGTCTGATTGTGACCCGATCTTCACCAGTAACTTTTGGCATGAACTCTTCCGGCTACAAGGTACCCAACTACAACTCAGTACTTCCTATCATCCACAAACTAATGGTCAAACTGAAGCAGTCAACAAATGTTTGGAGACCTACCTTAGGTGTTTCACTTCAGAAAAGAAACATCTCTGGGTATAGTGGTTACCTCTAGCCGAATGGTGGTATAACACCAACTATCATGCCACCACCAAAATGACTCCATATGAAGTAGTTTATGGTCAACGCCCTCCTTCCCCTACTTCTTATATCAAGGGATGCTCGAAGGTACAAGCAATGGATCAACTCCTACAAAACTGCACAACCATGCTGGCCCACCTTAGAGAGAATATTCATCAAGCCCAAAACTGCATGAAGCAACAGGCAGATCAACATCACTCAGAACGCCAATTTCAAGAAGGGGATCAAGTATTTTTGAGGCTGCAACCATATAAGAAAACATCACTCAAAGACAAGGGTTGTCAAAAATTGTCTCCAAAATTCTACGGACTGTATCAAGTACTTCAACGCATTGGAGAAGTCACCTACAAGCTAGCTTTTCCACCCACTGCAAAAATCCATCCAGTCTTCCATGTCTCATGCCTCAAGAAAGTGATTGGGAACCATTGCAGAATTCAAACTAGTCTACCTGAAGTGGATGAAGAAGGGTTAATCTGGCTCCAGCCTGAACGGGTTCTTGACACATGAGAACGACACCTGCGTGGCCGCACTATCAAGGAAGTCCTTGTCAAGTGGAAAGACACCTCTCCGGAAGATGCAACTTGGGAACCAGCCACTATCCTTTAGCAGTTTCCACAACTTCAGCCTTGAGGACAAGGCTATTCTTATGGGGGAGGGCATGTTAGGGTCCAACCCTAACCCCCTTATTTATGTAATAGGATCAAGTCATATTTATAGTTAAGTAAAGAGTTAATGAAGCCCATATTAATAATTGTAAGTGGTTAACCCACATTTAATGAAGGGACCACAGTTAGTTGCAAATGGGCCATGGTATTAGATAGATGGTATTAATAAGAACCATGGTATT
>APFE030799162.1:142876-157646 GCA_000404065.3 Pinus taeda
CATTTACCCTCAAAATGTTCAGCTTCTAACCTCCCCAGCAACTGACCCAATGCCTTAATTTATAGTGCAACGGAGGGAAGTTACTAGGTCCTCCTTCAAAGGGATAAAGCCCTCCTTCAAAGGGATAGCTCCTCCTATCAAGGGATTAGCTCCTTCTCTTTTGGGATGCATGAACCACCTTGGAGAGAACAATCCATGTCAAAATTCCTTCTAGAATCATCTAGAATTAACCCAAAGTGAGTTTTTTAAGATAAAAATTGTGCCTTTTGACTTTCACAGGGGTACGCACCCTCCCCTTTACATACAGAGCGTATAAGTACACAGGTAATTTGAACAAAGGGTGCGGGTCCGTAGGCAAAAGTGAGAGAAAGTGCGTAACCAGAGTTACATTTCTTTTTGATGTCTTTCTCTCATTTCCAAAGCTTATTTTGAAGAGCTGAGGTCTGAGACTTGCTTAGGAGGTCAGTACAAGTGATGATAGACCCATACTGACTGCAAATAATCAAGGTGACGATATTTTTGTGTAACATTTCCCCTTTTCAGATTGTATATGAAGTAGATATTGTTTTTCCTACATCATTAGCAGTCCCAGTCATTAGATTGTTATAAGAAGCAGTAAGTGAAGAGAATGATATGCAGCATCAGATCAATCAAATGATTCACTTAGAGCAAACACAGGAAGAGGTATTTCATAACACCTTCAAGCTTCATGAGAAAATAAAGAGGTTCTATGACCGGAAAACAAACGAAGAAGATTTCAAAATCGGAGATGTGGTACTGCGTTGGGATGCCAGAAATGAAGACAAGGGTAAGCATGGTAAATTCGAGAATTTATGGAAAGGACCTTATCAGATTTCGACTTTCCTGGGACAAAATGATTTCTTGTTGGACGAGATGAATGGAGAACCATGCTTAGGAGGACCAGTCAATGGTAGGTTCCTGAAACATTATCTTTTCTGAATTGTACTAGTTTCATTGTACATACATTTTAAGTTCTCTACAAGTGTGAAGCTGAAGATCATTGGAGTTCAGAGCCCAAAGTGAAGGCCATGGAGCTTCACTAATTTTTTTCCATTTTAAATACTCAATCCATAGTCATGTAAGTCAGTTTCTGAGTTAGTTTTTGAGTAAGTTTTGAGTTGGTTTTTGAGTTATTTGAGTTTGCATCCCAGCTTGATTATTTTTTACCATATTGGCCCATATGGTTAGGCTACTTGGTCTACCGTGTTCTTGGCACCTCGAAGGAGCTACCATCCCTAAATAAGGCCAATGTTAGTGTCAGTATTTTCATACTGCCATCAGCTATCAAAATTCCTCTTTCATATCATATTAGTGTCCCATTTGAAACTTTTTATTATTCCACCTAGGTCATCATGCAAAAATTTATTCACTGGTGGTAGTCGAAAATAAAAAATTACACTCCCCTCTCAAAAATTTGTATTTGTTGGCCCACCTTCATGTGTGTTGTTGAGTATCCATTGACCATAAAGGTTCATTTCATCACGTTTTATATCAGTCAAAACAAAAGAAGTTCAATCGTTCAAGGTTCCATTAGGTCATCTAGGTTTTAGTTTCCCAAGGTCTAAATAAATCACCATCTCACTACATAATGTCAGAAAAGTATGAGAGTGAAGCAGATAATATAATTTTCAGCTAAATAAGGGTTTACTAGCTTGTAACCATGGTTACTGAAAGTACCAAATGTGATTTCAACAAGGGAATTTATTCCAGTTTGTAAATTTTTATTTTAAAACAGATGTAATAATTTTTATTTCATTTTTGTAATTTTATGTCTATTATATGTAATAATTCACCATTTCAGTTGCCTACTCAATTCCATTGCCAATAGTATCCAAACAAAGGTCAAAATCAAGATTGCCAAAGCATTATCCACATGTCAAAGGAAAAAAGGTCAAAAAGTCAAAAGAGAATTAGTATGAAAGTTTGAAAAGTGACATGAAACATCAGATAATGGATTTTCAAATCAAAAATCAAAACTCATTAAAGAATAAAAGCCCTCAAAGACATCAATTCAACCTTCATTTGCACTCCTTCACTCTCAAGCCTCCTCAGCAAAAGAAAATTTTTGGATTTCAGACGAAATTGGGCAAAACAAGGCCAGAGGGAACGTTAAGATAAGGGAGGGCACATTTGACCTGAGCGTTGCGTGTTTTCCAGAAAACCCAGTGCATTTTATAAGGGCATTGCACCCCTGTAGCTGGAGGGCGTGTTTGCTCAGGGCACTGTGTGTTTGCCTAGAAAGTCCAAAAATTGCCCAAAATGTGCTCCATTTGATCCAAGTATCACAATTTGCCATCAAACGCTCCAGTAATGAGGTAGGTGGGAAATACATTCACTCCTCCCCTCCAGTGTTGATCTACATAGGGTTTTATAGTCATTTGTTGTTTTACTTAACTCAAAACCCTAGTAACATATTTTCACTCTTAAATCACATTTCTTTGCATTCCATTACCACTTCCACCACTTAAACATTACCTTCTATCACCTCCCTCATACCACACATCCCCATTCCCACTTCATCAATCTCCTCACACCATTCCATACTTCCCACACCCACAGTCCATTTTATCATCTCCCTAGGGTTTTGACAACAATAACTCATGATAGAAGAAGAGAACGGAAGCCAGGGTGAGGAAGAAAGACAAGAGAGGAGGCAATATAAGAAAGGAGGGAGAATCATCAGACATGAGCAACCAACACCAAAGAACTCATGGCATCTCCCATCACTGTGACAAGTTTTAATCATGTGGGTTGTTTTGAGTTTTGTGAGAAAGTGGCCAGGATTCAGCATCGTCCTGTGTTGACCAGATTGTTCATCACCAACCTCCATGACAGCCACGTAACCCTTTTTGGTGTCACATTTACTATATCTCCTACTATCATAGTAGATGCCTCTGGGATCTCAAACATGGGGGAAAAATGGTTTAAACAAGGAGAATTGGATCATTTTTATTATGAGCCATATCTTAAAACAAGATACAAGAATGAGAGAAAGAGGATCTTTCCTTTCTCTTACATCTAGAAAGATATATTCCCATGATGAAAATCATCATGAAGTACTTCACATGTGAGGGTAGGTTTTCCAGGCTCTATTCCTATCATATTTGGCTACTCATGCATTTCACAAGAGTCAAAATACTCAATTTTCCCTATTATCTTACCTGGACATTGACAAGATGTCATTCATTTCCCAAAGGAAGGATTATGATCATCAAATGAAAAGCATATTTCACCACTCCATCATCAAAATGATAGTCCTACACCACCTTGATCAACTTAACATTGCATGGGACACTTTCATATCTAATGAGATTTTTACAGTCCCACCTATTTAGCATGGCCAAGAAGCACCTTCAGATTCTCATCCATCCACCTCCATTCCTCCACCCCAACCCCTACATCATCCATCTTCACCTGATGAGTCATCCACACCATCACCTTCATCCTCGCCATCCCATGAGCCTATTCATTCACTTGGAAGAAATAAAGGCAGTGAGCAAGAAAATATTGAGCATGGTAAGAGCAGCAAGCTGAAAGAGGTTAGTCTAGGTACCTTGACACATACTTATCAGAGAGGGATAGCAAGTGCTTGCCTCACATATTTTCGGAGGGGCCTTACCTTCTTCATCGGAAAAACAGGTACAAAAGGGTAAGGAAAAGGTTATATTGGCAGAGATCCAGCACCAGGAGGAAGACCTCCATGAGACAGAGCATGATTTTCAGTTACTTGACCCAGATGAACATGATGATAGTGAGAACATAGCCATTGTCATCAAGGAGAAGGATGCACTCATTGGAGAGCTCCAGCTCAACTGGAAAAGGGCCAAATACATTATCTCATACTATGAGTAGGAGAACATGCAATTTGAGGTAAAAAATGAGCTCATGGGGATTCAACTTATCAAAGAAAAGAGAGAGGATGAAAAGGCTAAGGCCTTACTTGATGAGGCATATCGACAATATGGTGAACATCTTGATGAACAGGTGCCAAGCAAAAGACCAAGGACAAGAGGCCTAAAGAGAGCTTTGGAGCTAGAAAAACAAAGGGAGGCTAAATTAGCCAATGAGCTCACCCTAAATGAGCAATTTGCAAAAATGGTGAATGAAAACTGGGAACATTGGCTCAAGAGGTTGAACACTCATCTTGAGGGTCTCTTAGATAAGGACAAAAGGGATATTGATATGCAGAGAAGGATGGCTAAGTACTACACCATGAAAAACAAAATTGCAAGAGCCAAGCTCAAAAGAGCTCATGCAAAAATTGAATCCTTAACCAGCCAAGGGGAGAAAATAAGGTTAGATATCCTTGATGAGCCATCACTCCATGCAAGTTACAATTTTTTTTGTCTCTTAAAGTATTTTCGACACAGTCAATATGTCAAACACGCAGAACCTAGGGTGTTGTGCTCTTTTTTTAGGCATTTGATGGATAAAAGGCCATAATTTTTGGATTCAAAATGATGAGTACATGCACCCTATGCATTTGCTAAGCATTTGGAGGAAATTTGGTCAGCCAAAAGGGTAAAAAACCATCAAAAAACCACCTTTCTACCTCTTTTTTGACTTGGTCGTTGTGCCTTTACCAGTCTTGGGAGAGTGGAATTTTGATAGGGAAAATGACCTCCAAATGGAAAACTGAAGGCATATCTGGAAAGTAGACTCAAAGAGATTTCCAACAAGCTATCTCACCTGAGGTAGTATTAGGGGATGTTAGAACTAGGTTTCTACATCCAAAAGGCTATGTGACGTGGGGCTAGGGCGTTTCTTCAGTTTGAGGCCAGATCTGAACTTTGTGAACCCTTATTCACGAAATCCCGAAACTTAAAGTGATTTTCAGTTAAACAGAGTTATGAACGTCGTGTAAATGCCTATAAAAATAATGTATTACAGTAGAACCAGATCTTCATAAAGCATTTAAGACAGAAATACAGATAATGACATTCAATTGTACATAAATACAGAAAATACACAAGTATAATGACTTTCAAGATGTGTATGCAAGCTTGAGGCAAGGAAACCAAATTGAAGAGTTAGATTACCATGTACATAACAGTTTGTTGTACCACTTGGGCAAGTTATGTATTCCACAAGGAGAAAGAAATGGTATCATAAGGGAGGCACACACTTCATTGATTGTTGGACACTTTGGTGTAGGCAAGACAGTAGCGAATCTCCAAAGGTATTGTTATTGGCCACGCATGTTTGATAATGTATCTTGTTTCATTATATGATGCTCTTTATGTGCAATAGGTAAGCTTAGCAATAGGAAACTAGGATTGTACATTCCAGTTTCGGTACCGTCACATCCATGGGAGAGTATCTCAATGGATTTTGTAGGAGGTCTTCCATTGTCAAGGAAAAGTCATGATTACTTGTAGGTAGTTGTAGACAGGTTCAGAAAAATGTGTATACTAATGACATGTAAAAAGAACAGTTGAACAAACGGCTCATCTTTTCTTCCAAAATATTTGGGTTCATTTTGGTCTTCCTACTTCCATTGTAAGTGATTGAGATTCTCAATTTGTTCGGAATTTTTGGTCAATTTGTGGGACATGATGGAGACTAAGTTGAAGAAGAGTACAACCTTTCATCAACAAATATATGGATAAACCGAGGTGGTCAACAGGACAATCATTCATCTTCTTAGAAGATATTGCAACAAACATCCCAAGTTGTGGGATGAGCAGTTGCATTACATACAACATGCATACAACAGGGCAAAGCATTCTTCCACAAATACATTGTCATTTGAGGCATGTTTTGGGTACTTTCCAGATCGCCATTAGAATTCATCTTCGAGAAAGATGTCGCCATCGATGATCATAGCGACATCGATAAGGCAAGGAAGTTCATAGAGCAAATTCAGTTGACACATCATACAGTGCAAGAACAACTTGAAAAGAGTCAAAGCAGCTACAAGGAAAGGCATGACAAACCCTGTGTCAATCATAAATTTCAAGTTGGATATGAAGTTTGGCTATATATTAGCAAAGAGAGACTTCAAGGGGAAGGTAAAAAGCTTAAGCCAATCCATTATGTTCCTTTTAAAATTCTGGAAAAGATTGGTGACAATGCATTTAAGCTAGATTTGCCTCCTTATATTCAAATATACTATGTTGTTAATGTTGAGAATTTGAGATTGTTTGAGCCTCCTTTGATTAATGATCAAGGAGAGCATGTTTAGATGCCATCAATATATGATTTCTCGCCAGAATATATTGATGAACTTTAGCAAGATCTCATACTTGACAGAAGAACTATAACTTCAAAGAGAGGGAATGTCAAATACCTTCGAGTGGGACTCAAGGGACAAAAACCTTCTAAGCCCAAATGGTTACAGATTGAGAAGGTGAGGGAGTTGTACCCTCACCTATTGAACAATTGATAATATATTTTGGGGTCGAAAAGGCTTACAGTGGGGAGAAATGATCATGTGCTCAGTGTTTAACTCAAAAATCAAAGTGCTTGGAATTGCTCGAAATTTGAAATACCACGTTCGTCTCGGTGATACAATCTGAATGCAAATTGTTTCACTCAAAACAAAGTTCGTATGAGGAAGATATCGTGTTCTATCTGCTTTGCCAAACATAAGAATTTTTTTAAAAAAGGTACAGTCATTGCAAAGTGAGTAGTCCGTACTGCTGACATGGCAGGTGAGTGGGCAGGGTCAAAGGTGGTCAACGGCCAACCAGGTTTCACCAAGTAACGCGTTGTGGTTGGTCTATAGGTGTGGTGATTTGGCTCGATTCCATCGGATAGAGGTGGACCAATGAGGAGGGGACACGTGGCAAGCCCAAAGGCCACCACATGTCCCTCCCCAAAGGTCGAACTAGCATCAACATGCTTAGAAAAATTTATGGGCAGGTCGGCGAAGTCGAACCTGCGTGGTGATTTGGCTCGATTCCATTGGATAGAGGTGGACCAATGAGGAGGGGACACGTGGTAAGCCCGAAGGCCACCACATATCCCTCCCCAAAGGTCATACTAGCATCGGCACGCTTGGAAAAATTTATGGGTAAGTTGACAAAGTTGAACTTGTGACCTCGCCCAAACAAACTCCAAGACTTACCACTACACCCGCACTACAATTCTTAATAAACTATTAATGCAATACGTATTTGAAGTTTAACACTATGTGGTTTGTGAGAAGGAGAGGTCTAGGCCCGTGGCCAACCCTCTACCATGTGACCAGTAACACATAACCGACGTCTAGCTAAACCATAACCATTAACGGTTTTTTCAGCATGTGACCACACTATTGCCTTAGCTTAACCGTGCTTAATGCGCTAACCGCAGATTAGCCCGTAATTAACGCAACTTATCCATAATTAAATGTGAAGTTAGCTTGGCAACACTTCTAGCGGACCGAAAAATTCGATGGTAACTCCAACTTTAGTGGAGTTAACTGGAGTTCCTCCAGTTTTAGTGGAGAATTCCTAGGGAAAACTAATTTTGCCATAACTTTAGCAAAATTCGACCAAATTGGGATCAAGAAAAGGCATTACTAGATTATTTTGATGTTCTGAGCACATTGAAGCGGGTTGCAGAAGCAATAGAGCATTGTAAATATCACTCTTTCCATTTTGAGCTAATACAGAGGCCCAAGACATGGAAGCTGGACCAAGGAGATGTAGCCCGGGAGGGGTGAAATCCATTAAAACATTGTGTTAAATGTTCATTTTGATGGTTTGTTGTACATTTGTTTGTTGTTATTTAGCACTTTACTTTTATGCTATTTTTCTCATGAATTTGACATAAAACTTGACATAAATTTACTTGTTCATTCACAAACACCATAAAGTAAACCTATCCACATGAAGCAAATGATAAGCAGTTGTTTTTAAATCTGAAGTTGAAATTAGCACAAGAAAACTAACATTCAACAACAGATCAGGACATGTGCTATGCAGTTAACCAACTTAATCAAGCGATGGTTAAGCCGACCAAGCTGTATTTTAAGGAAACCAAGCATGTGTTGAGATACCTCATAGGCACTACTTAGTATGGTTTATGGTAGAGATGGACAGAGGGAGTGAAGCTTCAAAGCTTCACTGATGCAGATTGAGAAAGGAGTCCATCCAACAGGAAGAGCACATCATGAGGGATCTTTAGTATTGGGTCGGCAATTGTTTCTTGATATAGCAGGAAGTAGAGATCAGTTGCACTCAGTTCAACATAGGCAGAGTAGATGGCTACTAGTCAAGAAGCTTGTGAGGCTATCTGGATGAGGAAGATTCTAGTTGGTTTGTTTGGTTAGCAGATGGATCCAACTATGGTTTACTGTGACAATCAGAGATGTATCAAATTCTTTGAAAATCCATTTTTTCATGTCGGTCCAAGTAAATTGATATCTGATATCATCATATTCGATATTGTGTGCAAAGGAGAATTATGTTGTTGGAGTACATTTCCACAGAGGAGCAGGATGTAGATATTTTGAAAAATGAATTGTCAAGATGAAAATTCAAGTTTCACAGAGACAGGATCGAGGTAGTTGGTAATATATTTCTTGTTGAGAGGGAGTGTTAAAAATAGCAACAAGAAATTCCAATTTAATTTTTCCTTGAATTAAATTGTAATTCTACTCTTTTAGCAACTTGTAATAGTTAATTAAGTTAAATTGACTTAATTGACTTAGGAAATTCGAGTTGAAATTCTATCTAGAGTCATGTAGAGTGATCTCTAAATTTTAGGGGCCTAAGTTGAGTTCTTTGGAGTTGTAATTAGATAACTCAATCAAACCAAGTTATAGCCAGTTAAACTAGTTCTAATTGTTGGAGGAACTAGTAGAGGTCTAGTAGTGGAGTAGTGCACTAATGCATCACCAGTACCACACCAGTTAACTGAAGGTTCACTCACAAATAACTCATGCATGTCAGTTCAGAGGAAGACCCAGTTAAGATTATAGTCCAGGGATAGTGTACTATCAGGGATGGTGCATGCAATTAGTTGAGGACCTATGTTTGAATTGCGCAGTTATGGAGAGTGGATTTCCCAATTTAATATGGGTTAATTCCTCTAGGAATTGCATAAGGAAGTAGGGGCTTGGCAGACAGCAGAATTGGCTAAGTGTTGGCTTGAGTTGGTTTGTGAAGCAGAGAGATAGATGTACTTGTGCAGGAATTGTTCAGTCTGAACAAGAATTGTATTTTCCTCTCAGATCTTTTGGTTAATGCAATATACATAGTTGTGGTTTTTAGCAGTTGCTTTCCCTAGAGAAATATTGTGTTATGTGCGATAGATATTCTTCATTTTCTACTTATTGTTTTCATCATTCAATTTTAGTCTCCGGTAAAGAGTAAAGTAGATTCTTGTCATGTGTTTTAGCAAATCACATAATTTGTTGAATTTACATTATATTATTATTTTAATTATTATTTTATTATTTTTCATTAAAAAGCCACTTTTAAGCTGAAATTTCCTCTAATGCTTGTAATATGATAATGAACTATACATCCATGATAAAGTTTTAATAGATAGAAAGATATTAATAACATCTAAACAATGATGATAATGTGTTATGATAATTACACTAAATTGTAATCACTAAATATTAAGAAGCCTTAAGAGAAAATTCAGCCATCCCTTCATTCTCCCCTCCGCTTGAGCCGTGGATCAAGCACTTAGACGAAGAATATGCCTTATATATTCCCTCCGCATTAAATCCCACCCGTCCATTATTAATAAAAATAAAAATCAGCCGTCAATACATCTCCTTCCACCTTAAGTTTATATATATAAACACCTATATGCGAACAAGATAAATACAAACTGGTTAAACATTTAAAAACGCAGTAGTCTATAAAGCGACTTTTTGAAAGCTTTTCCGGCGGATTTTTTTGGTCAAAATCCGGCAGCAATTTATTGGAATCCCATGTTTGATAGCTAGTTTCTGCACAATCAATGGCTCTCAGGGGTTTTTCAGGGCGCTGAATCCAAATATGCAGTTAAAAAACCATTTTAACTGCTAAAAATCAAGATTTAACCTCATTTCTTCCGCCGGAGTCACATTATAGACAACTCCTTTAAAAACCCATATCCCTAATAAGAAGTTACCAACTATTCATTTAAATAAGATTAAAGTTGTTGAGTTTTAAAATCGTAACTTAATGAAAATATAATAAAGTAAATGCAAATTGGTTACATAAAATATTTAAAAACCCATATCATATGAAGTTACCCTTTATTCAGTTAAATAAAATTGAAATTGCTGAGTTTTCAAATCATATTTTTATGAAAATATAATTATATTTTATTCCCCTCTACAGAATCAGAATCTAAGATTATAAATATTTTATTAGATTGACAATAATATGATGACTGTTATGAATTAAAATATTTTCCTTAAAATAATAATTTAATTATTAAATAATGATTTTATTTAATTAGTAAGTCACCGACTCTTAGTTGTTCAAGTTCCGAAATTGTACGTGGAAGTTGACATTATTTCCAAGGCGCGTTGTGTACGGACTCCACAAAATTAATCATTTTTTTTTTTGCGTTAGAATTTGGTAGAAAAATTCATAAAATCATAGAATTTGGTAGAAATATTCATAAAAATCAATTTATTAAAGTGTTTGAATAGATTTTATGATAAAAATGAATATAGGGCCATTAGAAATCAAGAATTTCAGAAAATTAACTATTTTTTTGTGGGTTAGAATCTTGTAAAAAAATCATAAAAATCAAATTGTTAGTGTTTAAATAGTTGTTTTTAGGGTAAAAATGAATTCAACGCTATCAAGAATAAAAAATTAACTAATTTTTTTTTTTAAAAGAGAGGGGCTAGTTCCCAAACAGAAGCTTAATCCTCTTTTATTCATATCAGAACAAGCTGATAAGAATCACATCGCAGCCATCATATCAACCAGAATATTCCATCATTGGCCGAATATGCACCAGCATCTGCAGCGCTGCAGGATTCGATGGTGGCCAGGGTGCGTGAAATCAACTGCCCGGACCACTGCGTCATGCACTCATGTTTAACTATTTTTTTGGTGAGTTAGAATTTTGTAAAAAATCAGAATAATGGTGAGTTAGAATTTTGTAAAAAATCATAAAAATCAATTTATTAGTGTTTGAATAATTGTTTTTATGGTAGAAATGAATTCAACCCATCAAAAATGACTGTCCAAAACTACCATCAATAATCAAGATTACCATCAATAATTAAGAAGAATCAAAAATTACCATCAAAAATCAAGAATGATAAATATAACTGAAATTTTCAAAAATTTCTACAAAATTCTATTATAATCTTGCCAATTCTATTATTATCCAGAATCTATATACGCATTTCTGGATTTCTATAATCTTGCCAATTCCATTATTATCCAGAATCTATATACGCATTTCTGGATTTCTGGAAATTTAAACGAGTGAAACAAGAAACTTCTGGATTTCTGGAAATTTAAACGAGTGAAAAAAGAAAAACAAACACATCTCCATTGCCTTTTTACACAGGAAAAATAACAATAGAACCAGAACCATGGTAGACAGGGCCACTCTCTAACGTATGTAATCTCTAAGCTCTAACAAAAGTTACAAATCTTCTTAACTGGTTGTTGGCCAACAAAAACCAGAGTCCGATTCTTATAATCATAAGAGCATAATCCTTAATAATAAGCCGAAAATAAAAATCGTCAGCCTGCAACCATGGATGAAACTGTTCATGAAATTTTCAGGCGGTATACATTAAACTTAAAACTATTCATAAAACATGCGGCATTAAGTAAACTGCGATTTTACAAATTTCTACAGATCCGTGCAAAATAAATCAATTTAAAATTTCTATGGTTGTGAGAATATATGTATTCAATGGTCGGTTCCTTCCCCTTTGCCATTGCTGCTGGTCAAGGATTCCACGGTATTCTCAGAAATAGAGGATTCCACGGTATTCTCAGAAATAGAAAACCATTTTTGCTCATCTCCCCGTGGATGCTTGGTAAGTGGAAGCAGAGTATTGTTATTTCTGCTGCGAGACTGAAATCTGTTGAAGCCGATGATCTCAGACATGGATCTCTTCTGCCCAATCTGACCAGAAGATCCGCCCAAGGTTTTTGTTTGTGTCGCTCCGCGATTCGTTTCTATTTCGTCTCTCGGCTTTGCTTCTGTGAAATCCATGCGCCCGCTATCAGTCGTGATCATCTGGGAGCTCAGAAACAATAGATCAGAATGTTCGATATCGCTCCATCGATGCTGACACATGACATCGGCCACGACAATACGGTGAGCAAACCGACGAGAAAATTGCAGCTCCTTCGCCTCCTCTTCGGCCTCTGAGATCAGGAGCTCTTTCTTTCTCCCGCTGCTAAAACACCGAATTGCAGATCCCACGGATGCCGGCAGCACGGGCTGCCGGGAACTGCCTTCCCTTGTAAATCTCGGCGACTCGGATTCTCTTTCCTCGACATTTTCTCTCTGCACAAAGGCTTGCAGGAGCTGAGGTCCCCTGTCCTCTAGTCCCTTGGCTTCTTCCACATCCTCGTTTCTGTACACCATACACACATCCTCGGCCTCGACCCTCTGTCGACACAAGGGGCAAGTGCAGTTAGATTCCAACCACGTGTCCACGCAGACGACATGAAACGCATGGCGGCACTTGGGCAGCAATCGCAGGACATCCGGACCTTCGAATCTGCTCAGACACACCGCGCATTCTAATCCCTCTTTCAGCCCTTGAAGCGCCGCAAATTTGAACACGGGGAGCGCGTCTATTACAGAGCGCTCGACGCCCAACTCCCTTAATGGCAAGATTCCCCCGGAAGAAACCAGCCGAGCGCGCCCGGGGTTGCGATGAACCATTAATCCTCTGCGCTGTACTCTGTTCTGGCCCCCTCTGCGCTGCCTGATATACACAAGCAGGAGGAACGTAAGCGTGATTAGGGCCGCTAGAACAACGATTGTAACAGCAATACTCGCACGGAACGGAATAACTAAAGTCCCACCCTGACTGTTATCAGTCGAATCGTTAATGGCGGGACCGTAGGGTTGTGCTAATCCGGCACACACCATCCAAGCCGACAATACCAACAAATACACATTTCTCACAGCCTCCATTAGAGCAACTTAATAACAATGGATCAATCCGATTTACAGATCTACATCAATCTCATCTTGAGTTCAGAACTGCAGATTCACAGAGATTCAAAGCAAACATCAATCTGTTGAGTTCCGCCATTTTCCCCTTTGGTAGTATGAAAGTGTTTGGGATTATATATGGTAGAACACACGGACACCGAAATTTTTGGGGGGCAACCACTCTGGGCATTTGTCAAAAGGGCAGCGTACCCCACAACCGCTTCTCGATAAAAAATATTTTCCGCGATCACTTTATATGGTAGAGTGAGACAAACTTAAGGGGCCAGTTGTTTTTTCAGTTTGTCGGGAAAAAGAGGTAAACACTGCATGCATTGACTTAGTTGAGCGTGAGGGTTTTTGATCTTCTGGTAATTTATGTACGACTTGTCTGGTTGGTAATGGTCTAGTCGTTACGTGGGGAGATGGTTCGGCGTGTATTATAATCTTTTATTTCATTTGGCCAGAGTTAACCAGGACACTATAGGGCATTAAATGTCCGTTTATCTGCATGTTCTATAACGCGATAACACACGCGCGCGGTGAGTAGAGAAATAAAAATAATGGCGGTGTGTTATCGCGTTATGGAGCATGCAGTTAAGCGAGCATTTAATGCCATATAGTATGCTCGTTAGGTGTGTTATCGCTTTATGGAGCATGCAGCTAAGCGAGCATTTAATGCCATATAGTATGCTCGTTAGCTCTTGCCATTTCATTTTACCAGTACAATTCGCTATCTGGGGCGTGGTGAACACAGATAGATATCATTGATATGAATGGTTGAATTACATAATAACTTGAGAAGCTTGAGAAGCGTAAGAATTTCAAACAAGGAAAGTTTCATAAGAATTATAGTTTTTTTTATTATTTTTCATTAATCTCATACAAATCTATCAACCAATTGTATAAGAGGTTTAAAATTAAATTAGATAAATGTAAAACGTAATCATGAATTTTATTAATGTTGAAAAAATTTTAAGTAAAAATTATATAAATAAATTATAAATTGATATTATTTAAACTATTTAGTTCATTTTCTTTTTTTCATTTGGAAAATCACATTATAATCATATTTATACACATATACAATCACATCAAACTTCGTCATCAGCCGAAAGCCGTCAAATCATCGGAGCCGAAATTGGGCCAGCAATGTTGCGCGGCAGGAATCGAACGTGGACCGGGTGCGTGAAACCGACTTCCCCGACCACTATGCCATGCACCTCAAGTGCGAACTATTTAGTTCATTTTCACAACAACATGAAGAAATAGATCATGGTATTAGATTAAATAGACGAAGAGAGATATTTTCTAGACGTTAGAATATAAGTGTGGGAATTTGACGGCCAAATTATCCGTCATGGGTGATTTAACAGTGTAAAAAATTATCAAACTATCATGATTTTGGGTTGAAACTATGAAAACGAGTCGGGAACTATGGAGAACGTTAAATTTGAATGACGAGTTTCTTTTGAAAAATGCGGGTTTTTTTGAAATTCCAACACTGATAACAACTATCTCAAAACCATCTAGACATTTTCACCACAAGATGAAGAAATAGAACATGGAATTAGATTAAATAGATGAAGAGAGATATTTTCTAGAAGTTAGAATATAACACCTAGTTTTGACTAAAGAATTATCATTAATTAATAAACATTTTTTTCAATTA